>JAPYXV010003923.1:0-11818 GCA_028533065.1 Trachops cirrhosus
CCTCCCTGTAATATTTCATATAATACTGGTTTGGTGGTGATGAACTTTAGCTGTGTTTTGTCTGGGAAGCTCTTTATCTGTCCTTCGCTTCTAAATGATAGCTTTGATCGATAATCTTGGTTGTAGGTCCCTGCTTTTTGTTACTGTAAATATTTCTTGCCAAACCCTTCTGACCTGCAAAGTTTCTGTTCAGAAATCACCTGGAAGTCTTATGGAAGTTCCCTTGTAGATAACTAACTGCTTTTCTCGTGCTGTTTATAAGATTCTCTGTCTTTAACTTTTGCATTTTAATTATGAAGAGTCTTGGTGTGAACCTCTTGAGGTTCATCTTGTTTAGGACTCTGTGCATCCTGGGCTCGTATGTATATTTCCTTTACCAAGTTAGGGAAGTTTTCTCTCACTATTTTTTCAAATAGGTTTTCAATTTCTTGCTCTCTCTCTTTTCCTTCCAGCACCCCCATGATGTGAATGTTGGTATGCTTGAAGTTGTTCCAGAAGCCCTTTACACTGTCCTCATTTTTTTTTTTACTTCTTGCTGTTCTGGTTGGGTGTTTTATGCTTCCTTGTATTCCAAATCACTGATTTGATCTTGCTTTATCTACTCTGTTGGTGATTCCCTGTAAAGTATTCTTCATTTCAGTTAATACTTGCCTTATTTTTGACTGGTCATTTTTATGATGCAGATGTTCTCATTAAGTTCATTGCGCACCCTTATAACCAGTGGGGTGTTTTGTTTGTGTTTGTTTTTTAAGTTGGTTTTTAATTGTTTTTATTGTTGTTCCATTACAGTTGTCCCAATTTTCCCCCATTGCTCTCTCCTGCCCCACCCACTCCCCACTCCCACAATCAATCCCCACACTGTTGTCCGTGTCCATGGGTCATTTATACCTGTTCCTTGACAAGACCCTTCCTCTTTCCTTCCTTATCCCTTTCCCTGCTCCCCTCTGGTCACTGTCAGTCTGTTCCTTGTTTCCATGCCTCTGGTTCTATTTTGCTTGTTTGTTTTGTTTATTAGGTTCCTCTTATAGGTGAGATCATATGGTATTTGTCTTTCATGGCCTGGTTTATTTTACTTAGCCTAATACTTTCCATTTCCATCCATGTTGTCTCAAAAGGTAGGAGTTCCTTCTTTCTTCCTGCTGCACAGTGTTCCTTTGTGTAAATGTACTATTGTTTTTTGATCCACTCATTTACTGATGGACACTTAGGCTGTTTCCAGCACTTGGCTATTGTAAATAATGCTACTATGAACATAGGGGTGCTTAGGTACTTTTGAATTGATGTTTTAGGATTATTGGTGAATAATCCCAGCAGTGGAACCACTGGATCAAAAGACAGTTCCATTTTTAGTTTTTTGAGGAAATTCCACACTGTTTTCCACAGTGACTGCACCAGTCTGCATTCCCACCAACAAAGCATTATGGTTCCCTTTTCTCTACAACCTCACCAGCACTTGTTGTTTGTTGATTTGTTTATAATGGCAATTCTAACAGCTGTAAGCTGATACCTCATTTTGGTTTTAATTTGCATCTCTTTGACAGCTAGTGATGCTGAGCATCCTTTCATATGCCTATGGGCCCTTTATATGTCCTCGTTGGAGAAGTGTCTGTTCAGGTCCTTTGTCCATTTTTTAATTAGATTGTTTGTCTTCCTGGTTGAGTCATATGAATTCTTGATATATTTTGGAGATTAATCCTTGTCTGAGGTATCATTGGCAAATGTATTTTCCCACATGGTTGCTTCCCTTTTTATTTTGATGATGTTTTCTTTAGCCATGCAGAAGCTTTTTCATTTTATGTAGTCCCATTTGTTTATTCTTTCCTTGATTTCCCTTGCCCTAGGAATATATCAGCAGAAATATTGCTTCATGGAATATCTGATATTTTCTGCCTATGTTTTCCTCTAGGACTTTTATGATGTCATGGCTTATGTTTAAGTCTCATCCATTTTGAGTTTACTGTGATGTATAGTGTAAATTGGAGGTCTAGTTTCATCTTTTCGCATGTACCATTCAAGTTCTCCCAGAACCACTTATTGAAAAGGCTATTTTACTCTATTGGATGTTCATGCCCTCTATGCCAAATATTAAGTGACCATAGAGACATGGGTTTATTTCTGGGTTCTCTATTTTGTTCCATTGGTCTATGTGTGTGTTCTTATGCCAGTACCAGACTTTTGATAACAGTGGACTTTTAATGTAGTTTGATATTAGGTATTGTAATCCCTCCTACTTTGTTCTTCTCTCTCAAGATTGCTAGGCTACTTGGGGTCATTTTTGGTTCCATACAAATTTTTGAAATATTTGTTCTAAATCTGTGAAATGTGTCATTGGTATTTTAATAGAGGTTGCATGGAATCTATAGATTGCTTTGGGTAGTATGGACACTTTGATGATGTCAATTCTTCCAATCCATGAACACCGTATAGCCTTCCACTTATTTGTATCTTCCTTAATTTCTTTCTTCAGTGTTCTGTAGTTTTCCAAGTAGAGGTCTTTTACTTCCTTGGTTAAGTTTATTCCTAGGTACTTTATGTTTCTTATTGCAATAGTAAATGGGATTTTTTTTTACCTAGTTTCAGTTTCTGATATTTCATTGTTAGTGTACAAAAATGCTTTCAATTTCTGAATATTAACTTTGTATCCCAGTATTTTGCCAGATTCGCGTATTAGGTTGAATAGTTTTTTGGTGAAATCTGTAGGGTTTTCCATGATGTCATCTGCAAATAATGACAATTTTAATTCCTCCTTTCCAATTTAGATGATTTCTATTTTTTTTCTTGTTTGATTGCGGTGGCTAGAACTTCCGGTACTGTGTTGCATAAAAGTAGTAAAAGTGGACAGTCTTGTCTTGTTCCTGATCATAGGAGGAAAGCTTTTAATTTTTGCCCATTGAGTATGATGTTGGCTGTAGGTCTCTCGTACATGACCTTTATTATGCTGAGGTATGCTCCCTCCACTCCTGCTTTGCTGAGTGTTTTTATCCTAAATGGGTACTGTGTCAAACCTTTTTCAGCATCTATTGATACAATCATGTAATTTTTATGTTTCCTTTTGTTTATGTGGTATATTATGTTTATTGATTAGAGAACATAGTGCCTTTTTTGCATCCCTGGGATGAATCCCACTTGATCATGGTGTATGATCTTCTTAACATATTGCTGGACCTGGTTTGCCAATATTTTGTTGAGGATTTTAGCATCTATATTCATCTGCAATATTAGCCTGTAATTTTCCTCTTTGATGTATCTTTACCTGGTGTTTGAATTAGGATAATACTGCCTTCATTAAAAAGTTTTGGAGTCTTCCATCTTCTTCAATTTTTTGAAGTAGTTTAGGAAGAATAAGGATTAGCTCTTTCCTAAATGTTTGGTAAAATTTTCTGGTGAAGTCCTCTGGTCCAGGGCTTTTGTGTGCTGGCAGTTTTTTTTATTATTACTGCTTCAATTTCACTAGCTGTTATCCATCTATTCAGGTTTTCTGCTTCTTCCTGATTCAATTTTGGAAGATTATATATTTCTAGAAATTTATCCATTTCACCCAGGTTGTCAAATTTCTTGGCATATCATTGTTCATAGTAATTTCTTACAATCCTTTGTATTTCTGTGGTGTCAGTTGTAATCTCTCCTCTTTCATTTCTGATTTTATTTATTTGGGTCCTCTCTCTTTTCTCTTGGTGAGTCTGTCTAAAGGCTTGTCAATTTTATCTTTTCAAAGAACCAGCTCCTGGATTTATTGATTCTTTAAATTGTTCTTTTAGTCTCTATGTCATTTAATTCTGCTCTGATCTTGATTATTTCCTTCCTTCTGCTTGCTCTGAGCTTTGTTTATTGTTGTTCCTCTAGTTCTTGTAGATGTAGGGTTAGGTTGTTTATCTGAGACTTTTCTATGCTTTTTGGGTAAGCCTGTATTGCTGTAAACATCCCTCTAAGAACTGCCTTTGCTGCATCCCATAGATTTTGTTCTGTTGTGTGTTCATTTTCATTTGTTTCCAGAAACTTTTTAATTTCTTCCTTGGTCTTCCTTGTTAACCCATTCATTATTTAATAGCATGTTATTCAGGCTCCATGAGTTTGAATGTTTTCAAGTTTTTTTCCTTGAGGTTGGTTTCTAGTTTCAGGTCCTTGTGATCCAAGAACATGCTTGATATGTATTCAATTTTCCTGAATTTGTTGAGGCTTATTTTGTGTCCTACCATGTGGTCCATCTTTGAAAATGTTCCATGTGTATTTGAAAAGAATGTATGTTTTGTTTCTTTGGGATGAAGGGCTCTATATATATCAGTTAAGTCCATTTCATCTAGAGTGTTGTTCAATGCCACAATATCCTTGTCAATTCTTTGCTTGGAAGATCTATCCATTGTTGACAATGAGGTGTTAAAATTCCCTACTATGAATGTGTTGCTGTCAATATCTTTCTTGAAGTCCTCCAAGATTTTCCTTATATATTTGGGTGCTCCTATGTTGGGTGCATATATGTTTACAAAGGTTATATCTTCTTGACGGATTATTCCCTTAAGTATTATGTAGTGTCTTTCTTTGTCTCTTTTTATTGTCTTTGTTTTGAAATCTATTTTGTCTGATATAAGAATTGCTACCTTAGCTTTTTTTAATGCCTATTTGCTTGGAATATTTTTTTCCATCCCTCTCACTTTCAGTCTGTGTAGGTCTTTTGTTCTGAAGTGCGTCTCTTGCAGGCAGCGTATGTGCAGGTCATGTTTTCTTATCCATTCAGTTACCCTATGTCTTTTGATAGAATCATTTAATCCATTTACATTTAAGATTATTATTGATAGATACTTACTCATTGCCATTTTCTCCCCTTTGTACCTGCGTTCCTCTCTCTCTTGCTCTTTTCCTTTCTTCCTCTTCTTAAAGCAGTCCTTTTAGCATATCTTGCAGTGCTGGTTTGGTGGAGGTGTATTCTTTCAGCCTTCTTTTTTCTGGGAAATTCCTTATTTCACCTTCCATTTTAGTTGAGAGGGTTGCTGAATAGAGTAGTCTTGGTTGCAGGCCTTTGCTTGTCATTACTTGGAATATTTCTTGCCATTCTCTTCTGGCCGGTAGTGTTTCTGTTGAGTAATCAGCTGCTAACATTATCAGGGCTCCCTTGTATGTTACTATCTGTTTATCTTTTGTTGCCTTTAAGAGTCTCTCTTTGTCTTTAAATTTTGCTATTCTAATTATGATGAGTCTTGAAGTTGGCCTCTTTGGGTTCATCTTGGTTGGGACCCTCTGTGCTTCCTGGACTTTCGTGATTTTTTTCTAATCTAGTTGGGGAAGTTTCTGTCATTACTTTTTCAAACAGGTTTTCCATCCTTGCTCCTCTTCTTCTCCATCTGGTATCCCTATGATACAGATATTATTACATTTCATGTTGTCCTGCAGCTCCCTGAAACCCTTTTCATTCTTTTTGAGTCTTTTTTGATTTGGTTGCTATGTCTGGGAATTTTTTTCTACCTTGCCTCCAGCTTGCTGATTTGATCCTCTGCTTCATCTAACCTGCTTTTAATTCCTTCTACAGTGTTCTTTATTTCAGATATTGTATTCTTCATTTCCTCCTGGCTCTTATAGATAGTTTCTATATCCATTTGCCGACTGGTATATTTTGCAGTAAGTTCCTTGTAGCTTCCCTGAAGTTCTTTTTAGTTCTCACTGAGCTCATTTAGCATCCTTATTACCATTATTTTGAATGCAGTGTCTGATAGTGTGTTTGCCTCTATTTCATCTAGCACTCTTTCTGGGGATTACTCCTTTCCTTTTGATTGGGGGCAGTTTCTTTGTCTTCCCATTTTAGGTGACTCTTCTTGTTTGTTTCTGTTTCTTAGACTGATCTGCTTTGACTCCCTGTCTTTGTGGTATGGACTTCTGTAGTAGGAAACCCATGGGATTCAGTGGTGCAGTCTCCTTGATCTCCTGAACTTGATGCTCTTGGGATACACTTTATGCCATTCATATGGGCTCTCTGGTTGTAATTGGGTTTGGTTCTTGTCGGTTCCTTCTTTGGTGGGTCCTTCCCTCCCTTTGGCTCACTCTGAGAGTCTCTCTGTCCACTACATCTTGTTTGGTATTGTACAGGTGCACTCTCTTTTTTTTCTGGATCTGCCTCTGGTGATGTCAGATGGTGTGTTCCAGTCTGACCCTAGGCAGCCTGTTTGAGACTACCAGCAATCTGCAGTCTGTGGCCATCCCCTTCAGTTGTTAATGTAGTCAATCTGTAATTAGCAGTCAAGCATAAGCAACTCAGGGTGGTGCAGAGTAATTTCTGTTGGTGGGGCTATTGCTTCCCCTCAGGCTGATGCCATTTTGAGGGGACTGCTCTGCCTGAGCAAGTTTTCTCCTACAATATGGGGAATGACTCAGCCTACAGATCCTGTCAGCTGCTCCCTCAGTTCTCTCCTCAAAGCCACTAGCACCAAGCTCTTCGCAAGTGTCTCTAGTCCAATCTGCCCTCCCTCTGCTGGAGCCCAGTGTAAGTGGCTACAAACGAAATTGTGTGCATGGTCCCTTTAAGAGGCTCTCTGTGTCTCCAGCCATCCCTCCCTGGCAGACAGAAACCTTGCTGCTTTTCACAGCTGGATGTTATCTGGATTCCTTTCTAGCTCTGGTGCTATAGGTTGGGGAGTCCAGCTTGGGGTTTACACCCCACATTTCTCAGGGAGAACCCCCCCACATTGCTAAAAATTTCCCTTTGGCCCTTTAGCTGCCACCTGTGAGAGCTCAACCATCCCTCTTGCATTTCCTCCACAATCTGTACCAGTCACATTGTGGCAAAGAGGTTTCTTCTGTCTGTCCATGGTTATAAGGCTTTTCTCCAGTTATTGTCCAGTTGGTTATTTCAGATGACTTCTTTACAATTTCATTGTAATTCCAGATTGGTCTGGGGAGGAGGTTAGTGTAGCTTCCACTCACTCCTCCACTATCTTGGTTTCCCTTATAACCAGTGTTTTGTAATATGCCATTAGTAGATTGCTTTGTCTCCATTTTGTTTAGTGCCTTTTCTGAGTTTTGCTCTGTTCTTTCATGTGGGACATGTTTCTTTGTCTCCCCATTTTGCCAGCCTCGTTGTGTTTGTTTCCATGTATTAGGCAGAGCTGATATGTTTCCCGGTCTTAGTAGAGTAGTCTTATATAGTAGGTGTCCTGTGGGGTCCAGTGGCACAGCCTCCTCTATCACCTGAGCTGGGTACTTGAGGTGTGCCCCCTGTATGGGTTGCATATACCCTCCTATTGTAGAAGTTAGGTAATTTTCTCAGTCACACAGCTGTTTGGGCTCTTTAAAAATGCAATGTTTCTTTTTCTTCATTTACATAAATGGGTAAAGAATTAAATATAAATGTATCTGTATGTTTTTCAGTCAATGGGGGCATATCTTTTTGATCATTTCATCTATGGAATCCATTAAATTGAACATTCTCAGTTTGCTAGTTGATTTACAATTAAAAACAAATAAAAGTGTTGTGTACTATAGGAACTCTGCCTACATTATATTGCTACAAAAGTAGTTATCAACAAAAAAACTGTCTTGTAAATTTATACCACCAACTGATGTACAGACAGATCATAACACAAGCAAATAGAACCACTTACAACTCAGTCATGACCAGGCATTTATCTCACTAATGAAGCTGTTTATGCAATACTAGAAGTCAGCAGCTAAATTGCAATGTCATCAAAATAGTAATAGTAGTATAAGTAATAATAGTAATTGTGATAGGAAAAGTAGTAATAGTTGATGAAACTCTTTATAAACAAAATAGATGTCAAAAAAATTCAGCAAGTGGGAGAAAACTTGATAAGGGCAGAAAGTTTGAATAAGGTGATGCAGAGTGGGGGAAAAAGCAGGTAAACCAGAAAAATCAACTACCCAGTTATGTGGCTCAATGCCAAAATATTTAAAGACATTACAATTAAATTCTAGTTGAAAATGAAAATCGAGATGTGAAAAACTGTTTGACCCTGGGAGAAAATTCACAATGCACATGTACGCTCTGCTGAATTCACCTAATGAAGAATCTTTAAACACACAGAAGAAAGAAAGAAAGAAAGAAAGAAAGAAAGAAAGAAAGAAAGAAAGAAAGAAAGAAAGAAAGGAGAAAGAGCAAGACCTGGCTACTGTTAATATGTTAAAATCTGACAATATTAGCACAATATATGAATCCATTAGTTATTTCAGTGAATGGAATTACCCAATAAAATGCACAAGTAAAATATAGTCTCAAGAGACCTAATCAAAAAGAAAATACAACTTTATGTTGGATAGAAACAGGTAATCTTACACATTCCAATACTTCTGAATTCTAGGCAAAGAAAAAAGATAAAGCATTGATTAATCTACTATCCTAGTAATAAAGTAAAATGTTAAATTTATCTTAGGACCTTACTGGTACTGTACTCACCTCTGAGTACCAAAACTGTAAGTCAGTCTCATTTATAAAACTGCAAATGTTACAATATGTTTGTTAATTGGGGTGGGGACAAGAGGATGTTTTGCATAGAGAAAGATGAAGAAGTAAACAGGAATTGCACCTCATATATGTATTTTTGTCTCACACTATCCCTAGCACAGAGTCCTGTATGTACTGGGTATGCAACAAATGATTCTGTTCAATTCAACAATATTCACTGATTATTTATGCAAGGCACTGTCAGTAAAATGAGCAATAAGACAGTTCCTTGCACTTATTTAGTAAGTAGTATTTGAATAAATGAGAAGTTTTATAGTTAAATAAAAGAACTGGACAAAAAGATATCAACTCTCAATTTACCAGGGAATGAGGAAGATGAGGAAACAAGTAATAAAGATTTCAAAATCATAATTAAAACAAAATCTTGTTAAACATGGTACAAAATAGATTTACTATAAATATGTTTAGTAAAAATTACATCTAATATTTAGGAATACATTTATTACTCTAATTCACCAGCATATCAGAAGTAGACTATGAAAGTATATGAGCTTTTTCATAGAACACATGTAAGGAAAGAAAACAGTGAGCATTGGAGACTTAGATAAAAATTATTTAAGAAATTAGCAGGGAAATTTTCAAGAAAATAAGAAATAAAGGGAGAGAGGACAAGAGTGTAACATCACAGAAGCCAGGGAGTATTAGTAACAGCTTACTCCTATAACAAATAGCCCCAAATCTCAATAGTTTAACACTGTAAAGCATTATTTCTTATTCATGTCACACTCCACTGCAGTCAGTAGGAAGGACAGGGTAGGCCTGGGAGCAGTTATTCAGGTATGTAAGTTCCTTTCATTATATGGCTTTGCCATTCCCTAAGGTCTTACAGTCTTCTACTGAATCCTCTGCAAAAAAGGGCACAAATGGAGAATCATGAATGTAATACGTTGAAGTGGACAAGCCCGGAAGTGGCACATATCAGTCCCCACTTTCTGATACTCAGCCCCACTTAACTATAGGCAGAGGCTGGGAAATGTAATTTAGCTATATGCCCTAGAGGAAAAGGAAATGGGATTGTTGTGCACAAAGCAGGGTCTCTGCATACCCTGTGTAAATATAGCAAAAAGGTTATGAAAGGTAAGCGGTGTCTATTGAGTGTACAAGATCATTGGTGACCCTGATAGGAACAAGGCTTGGCGCACTGCAGTGGGGTCAAGAGTAAATGAAAAGAAGGAGAAATAGCAACTGGGTCTGATCAACTATGGAAACCTAACACAGAGTTATACAAATGGACTTGCAGGCTGAAAGACAAATCAAAGCTTTAGGTGAATGCCACTCCTTGAGGATTCTTGGCAACTAACCAGCCAGTCTTCTCCTGGCAAGAAGAAGCCATCACCAGGCCCTCTTCAATCTTGCACACACATTAAACTTGAGAAATGCCTTTATTGTTTATTTTTTCTGGAATGAAAGATTCCAGATGTTCCAGAATATTTGGTTGAGATCCATCCATGGAAAAAAGGGCATCTGTAATTTCAACCATCCCATGTGGTTTTCTGAAGAAAATGAATATAAAAGGGTAAGCCAAAACATTGCATTATATGTATTAATTTCCTTTGTAATCAATAATTGGGAGATATAGTTGTACAAATGTGTTCCTTTAACTACATGGTAATAATTAGACATTGGACTTTGATATCTCTAGTTTTTAAAAATATTTTATTTATTTATTTTTAGAGAGAGGGGAAGAAAGGGAGAGAAAGGGAGAAAAACATCAATCAGTTGCCTCTCATATACACCCTGACTGGGAACCAAACCTGCAACCCAGGCATGTGCCCTGACCAGAAATCAAACCAGCGACCCTTCACTTTGCAGGACAATGCCCAACCAGCTGAGCCACACCAATGAGGACAATATGTATAGTTTAATTGTAAGTGAAATTAAATGTCTTCAAATTAAAACTTAAAATCTCTATTATATATTATTTACTTCAATTTTCTAAATATGTTGTGAGAAGGAAAAGAATGGTGGTTGCAACCTTTAAAAATAGATTTAGGAAACATTTCATCTGAAATAGAAATACAAATCTAAAATATTACATGATAATGTCATATTTCTTTTTCTTATCCATTTCTCTTTTTATTCCAGGACACTAAAATGTCTCTTACGAACTCTCTGTCAGATTCCTTTTGATTGTCGTACCTCACTCTCGACACAGAATGGCTGTGGTCTCCAGACAACTGATGAATTTAATCCTTTTCCACTCAGACCTGAAAGATACAAGGAAAATATAGACCCATTCTCCCTTCTAATATTCATGTGGGGCCTGCAATGTTTCAGGCATTGTACTGAGCATTTGGACATAATGAAAGTAAATAGAATACATTCAGTCCTCAAATATCTTAAGGTCCAACAGACTAAAAGTCACATGCTCAAAGTGCTATTTGCTTTATAAAGTTAACAAAGAAAGAGGGCAGCTTATTGTTCAACCAGTGTCTCACGGGGTGATGAGAATGCTGTAGAGTCATTTTCTTCTAGGGTTTGGCTCTTAACTTGCTTCTAGGGTTAGCCTCAGTTAGACCAGAGTCGATCAAGCTCAAATGCATGAAATATGGAAGAGATTAAGGTATAAATCACATGTTAATATATTAATTTAGAGTAAAAGTTTTGACGGGCAAACATAATGGACTATTCAGGCAGATTGGCCAGTGTTCTCCTTCCCCCACAGAGAAGCATGACAGGAACACCAAATTACTTGCTTAATGACCAAAGTATTATACAAAAATGGTTCTAATAGATGGTGTCTTAAAACTTTGATAGCATTCTACACTCTGTCACAAAGATGTACCTGTCAAGGGAGCTTAAACTGTTAGTCTACTCACCAGGAAAATTACTTTTATTTTCCTTAAAGATCTATAACAATATATGAAAACCAAAAAAGGGAGTATTTTATAATCCATATTTCATCAAATCTATAACACTATTTTTAGTATTGTAACATCTCCAAAATCAAAATGTTTTACTAATTATAATTTATAATAGGCATTTTTTTCTTTCTTAGGCAGTTCACAAAATAATAACATATACTTTCTTTTATTTTAGTCATTTATTCAATACAGTTTCTATCCTTTATTCCCATTCCAGCCCACCCACCCATCCCTCCCCTCCTCCCTCCCATTTCCAACCCCCCTAGTTTTGTCCATGTGTACTCTATATTTGTTCCTGTAAACCCTTCCCTTCTCCCCTGAAATTCCACTGAAATTCCCTCCCCTCTCCCCTCTGGTCACTGTCAACCTGTCCTCTATTTCAGTGTCTTTTGTTATATTTTACTTGTTTCTTTGTTTTGTTGCTTACGTTCCTGTTAAAGGCGAGATCATATGGTATTTGTCTTTCACTACCTGGCTTATTTTGCTTAGC
>JAPYXV010003924.1:0-11817 GCA_028533065.1 Trachops cirrhosus
TTTTCCACTTGTTGTTTTTCCTCTTCTCCTTCTGGTACCCCTATAATTCAGATGTTGGAATGTTTCATGATGTCCTGGAGGTTCCTAAGCCTCTCCTCATTTTTTTGAATTCTTATTTCTTCTTTCTTTTCTGATCATATGTTTTTTTTTCTTCCTTCTGGTCCACTCCATTGATGTGAGACCCAGTTTTCTTTGCATCACTATTGGTTCCCTGCGCATTTTTCTTCATTTCACTTAGTGTAGCCTTCATTTTTTCTTCTAATTTGTGACCAAAATCAACCAATTTTGTGAGCTTCCCGATCACCAGTGTTGTGAACTGTGCATCTGATAGGTTGGCTATCTCTTGGTTGCTTAAAAGTACTGGTTCTGGGGCTTTCATTTCTTCTTCTGTTTGGGCCATCTTTTTTTTTTTTTTTTTGGTCTGTTTGCACTTGTTAGGAAGTGAGGGGTGGAGCCTTAGGAGTTCACCAGGGCAGGGTAACCCAGTTACTGGGTTGTGACGCTATATGTAGGGGTGGGGTCCGAGAGGGAATAGTGGCATTTGCTCCACTCTCTGTCGGCCTTCAGTGCCTTCTGCTGCTTCCCCCAAGCAAACTGGGCCTTTCTGGTGCTAATTCCCGTGTGGGTGGGGTTGCGCACCACCTGGGTCTTTCCAATGCACTCTCCTGTGAGGCTGGGAGTCTCTCCCTGTGCCTCAACCTCCACAGATGTTTTCAATTAGTGCCCTGAGGCTCTATTTTCCAGTGCTGGGATCCTGGGACTGCCTGGTCAGCCAGGCTTCACAATCACTGCCTTGCTGGGTCTGCTGGTTGCCAGCCACTACTTGCGCACCCGGGGTCCACCCACTGCAGTCTTGCGTCTGGGATGCCTTGCGCGCTGGGTCCCAACCTCTTTTTCCCTCGACCCCTCTCCACCTGACTGCCTGACTCCGCCCCTCCTACCTGTCTGGATGAACATGTCTATTTTAACTCCTTGGTTGTTCCATTTCCATACTGTTCAATTTTCTGTCAGCTCTGGTTGTTATTCTGTTTCTAAATTGTTGTTGTCCCTATCTTGGTTTTGTGAGGAGGCACAGTGTGTCTACCTATGCCTCCATCTTCGATTTAATGCTTTTTATATCATATTTGATATTCTCTATTTCTCCAGTTCATGGACATCTTTTTGAAGCCTGATTTTGCTTTCTAGTACATAGATTAGCACAATCAGCTTGGTGCCATTAGCAGATATAAGAATTTTGATCTCTGAGCCTTCATCCATGCTGCCAAGAAACTCTTAGAGGGGGCCACCAACTGAGCCCTGGGGCTGATCACTGAACATTCTTCTGCAGATCATTGCTTACTGAATGCAGATTTTGCATAAGCTATATCAGTGATATCTGGGAAACTTAAAAATAAGTAATTCCTGCCTTGGCCAGGTGGTTCAGTTGGTTGGAGTGTCATCCTGTACACCAAAAGTTTGGGGGTTCAATTCCTGGTCAAGGCATATAACTAAGATGTGGGTTTGACCCCCAGGTAGGGTCATGTACAGGAGGCAATGGATGGATGTTTCATTCTCGCATCAGTGTTCCTCTCTCTTTCTTTCCCTACTTCTCTCTCTAAAATCAATAAAAAAAAAATCCTTGGTGAGTATTTTAAAAAAGTAATTTTTTGTCCCCATTTTAGATAGTTTGTTTCTTTGTGTATGTGGGGTAGAACTAATAAACCAGAATTTTAAAAGCACTCCCTAGGATTGTGTTTTTGGTTAGCAGCCATGCTGGGAATAATTGTTCTAGTCTGGCACTACTCCAGAAATGTCAACTAGCTGTGAATCTCCTTTACTCATTTATCCATAATTCTCCTTCTTAATGAGGATATTACTGAGAGAGTGTAAAATGTGTTGCTGAAATACAAATATACTCAATATAAACACGAGTATTGGTGGTTTGTTTACTTGTTCCTGAGGATATTCCAAAAGGATTAAAGGTAAATGATCAACTATGGCCTGTATATCAAAGGAAATAATATTGATTTGCAATAAAATGGCACCTAGAATAGTGCACTGTGTTTTGTAGGCATTTAAAAAAGTGTTTGATTGATAAGTAAATAAACAAATAAGCAGCTCAGAATGTCCTATGTAGTCATTGCTTTAATTTATAAATGAATATTTGCTTAACATTGATATTGACATCAAATTTGCTGATTTATAATTCCTGGAAATCAAAACTTTCTCCTGTCTTGTCTCCATCCCTCTTGGAAAATTGGAACATTTCCTTTCACTTTCTGGAGACTTTTTCATTCTCTATGACGTCTTAAATCATGGATGGTATAAGCACGTTCAGTGTCCAGATGGTAATTCATCTGGATAGAATGCTGAATTCATTGAAAGAGCCAGACAGAGCGTTACCTTTCTTTAATGTTGGACTTCAGTTCCTTTTAATCAGTATTTGTTTTAACCTTTCTGGTTTGGAGATTGTTCTCCCTGGTGAGATGGCTTGCAAAATAAGAATTCAATTGCATGGCGTTCTCTGTTCAGAATTGCCTTCCCTAAGCAGTGGTTCTACTTCACCTTCACTTAGTTTTTCATTATAAACTAAGGAAACGAAAGCCCAAACAACCCTCACCTACTGCTCCCCCCAAAATCCCCACTCACAAGCCTCATCTCATTCTTGGCCAATTTAAAATAACTTTGTTTGCAATTACAGTTGATATACAATAGTATAGTAGTTTCAGTTTACCACATGATGATTAAACATTTATATACCTTACCAAGTGATCACCCTGTTAAGTTTGGTAATGTTCTTGGCCAGTTTTGATAACAGTATTTTTCCAGGTTTGTGGCTTTAACTTATCCCGTAATTAAGTACCTCTTCCTCCTTTTATGGATGAGGGTTTTTCAGTGACATGATTGACATTTAGGCTAGATAATTCTTTGTTGTGGGTGCTGTCCTATGCTTATAGAATGTTAGGCAGTATCTATGGCCTTTACTCAATGGGTACCAGCAGAGACACTGCCTCCAAACTGTGACAACTGAAAGTGTCTCTAGAACATTGCCAGATGTCTGGGGTGGTGGTGATGGGGAGACAAAATTATCTCCTGTTAAAAACCACTGCTGTAGATGTTACAAGTAAGAAACAAATCTGAACTTAAGTGTAGCTGCATTGAATTATTTGTTCTTTCTTTACAACTACATAGTTACACTTTTACTTTCTAGAATATTGCTTCATTAAAAAAAAATGCCAGTGGCTGTTTTTAGTTCAAGATGGAAGAGATGCAATACATTCCACCACTCTTCTGTATGGTAGTCGCTGCAGACATTATTTGTTTTGCTTATGTTTCCTCTTCTTCTCCTTCTCTTTCTCATTTTCTTTCTTTCTTCTTCTTCTTCTTCGTCTGTTTAAATCACTGAGCTGCATGCTCCTTAATAGTCTATCTCATTACCAGGTGTCAGGCAGCCATTATGCATTGATTGGAATGGAGTTTGAAATGAAACTTGGAACCCATTGGCCATCCCTTCATTTTAGATTTTCTTGTAGGACATTCATGACTTTTCTGTGAACTCTTTTGAAATTTGTTTCCTAAGCTCTGATATAGAATGATCTCTAAAACATTTACATATGAAAAAATTAGCATACCACCCAAAGAAAAAGCTATTCACAAACATCCTGGTACATGCATAGGATCCCTCTGGAAGCATCAGTGAGTGCATTCTGACTTGCTGAGGAGCAAGTGTTTGTTCTTCCACAACTGCTCCTGTTTCTCCTGAGAGTTACTATGCATATTTCCATTATGGTTGCTGCTGTTTTTGTCTTTATGAATCAACTGTTATCTTCACATGATGTTGCATTAATACATGGGATTTTTTCAGTTTCAGCTTCATTTTTGGTAGCAAAAGTTTTTAATCAGGTTATCAAGTATTTTGCCATATGTCTTTCAATTTTTGCAAGACATTCCCTAGTAAGTAGTATCAAAATGTGGGCCTTGCCATAGAACAAAATCTAGGTACTCGAATCTCATTCTCTGGCATGAAATAGACTCTTACACTCAGAATTAAATAGCTCCCAATTAACTCCTCACCACATCACCTTGTTTTATTTTCATTGTAGTACTTATTAATATATAATATTTTATTTTTTTATTATTATTATTTTTCAATGACAGTTGACATTCAGTGTTATATTAGTTCCAGGCATAACTAACTATGTGATATTTAAAAAGTTGTCTCCCTTGGTAGAACACATGATACATGGGCAAATGGATCTTTATCTATTCTAATGGTGTTTTTTGCCTAGGATACTATCTTGCTTTAGGAGCTGAGTAAAGGTTTTCTGCTTGTAGATATGACTCTCCAGAGCTTGTTGCTTACTTTATATTTACTTTCTTTCTTTTCTAAACTCATACTTTTATTGTATTCCAAATTCTTTAGTTTTCTTTTTCTTTTTTAAAGATTATATTTATTTATTTATTTTTAGAGAGAGGAGAAGGGAGGGAGAAAGAGAGGGAGAGAAACATCAATGTGTGGTTTCCCCTTGCACACCCCATACTGGGGACTTGGCCTGCCACCCAGGCATGTGCCCTGACTGGGAATTGAACTAGCGACCCTTTGGTTCACAGGCCGGCACTCAATCCACTGAGCCACACCAGCCAGGGTGAATTCTTTAGTTTTCTACTCAGGATTTCAAAGCATGTTGCTCATGGTTTTACTACAGAATGAGCACATTGTATTGCAATTGTTAGTTGGTGCATCTATCTCTCAAACTTCAGCTTCTAAAGGGCTGAGACTGCATGTAGTTGATAATTGTGTTAGCAGTTTTTTTGAATTCAAGAGATGAATGAAGGCACTAAGAAATGTTTCAGTTTTCTTTATAAAAAATGGTGACTCTGAAGAATCTCCATGGTTTTAATTGTTTGAAAGACAATCTTTATTGCCTGCTGATTTCTAATTTGGCATTAAGTGAAGGAGTAAAAAAGATGCCCTCCAAGACTACAGAGTTAGTTAAGATGCAGATTGTGATAAGCAAACAAACCAGAGAGAGAAAAACTTCACTAAACCAAGAAAGTGGAATTAAAGTGAAGAAGTTAGTTTAACCAAGAAGAGGGAGGGTAGTGCACAATTTAAATCTAGGAAGGACGATACAGTAGTTGTTTAGTGGGAAAGCTTTTGGCTAGGCAACAAAAAATGCCAGTGATGAAAATCTACTGTGAGTGTCTGGCAAGAAAAAGAAATAAAAGACATCCAATTTGGAAAGGAGGAAGTAAAACTGTCATTATTCACAGGTGACACAATAGTGTACATAGAAAACCCTATAGTCTCCACCAAAAAGCTACTTGATCTAATAAGTGAATTTGGCAAAATAGCAGGAAACAAAGTCAATATTTAGAAATCTTTGACATTTTTGTACATCAACAATGAAATATCTGAAAGGGAAACTACAATGGAGGGGGGGATTGACTGTGGGTGCAGGGGGTGGGGCAGGGGATAGCAGTGAGGGAAAATTGGGACTACTGTAACAGAACAACAATAAAAAAAAGAAAGAGAAACTAGGAAAAAAAATCCCATTTACTATAGCAATAAGAAAAATAAAGTACTAGGAATAAATTTAACCAAGGAGGTAAAAGACCTGTACTCAGAAAATTATAAAACACTGAAGAAAGAAATTAAGGAAGATACAAATAAATGGGAGCATATACCATGGTCATGGATTAGAAGAATTAACATAAAAATTTCCATACTACCTAAAGCAATCTATAGATTGTATGCAATTTCTATTAAAATGCCAATGGCATATTTCACAGATCTAGAACATTTCAAAAATTTATATGGAACTGAAAAAGACCCCGAATAGCCTCAGCAATCTTGAGAAAGAGGAACAAAATAAGAGGGATCACAATACCCAATATCAAACCATACTACAAGGCCACTGTAATCAAAACAGTCTGGTACTGGCATAAGAACAGATACATAGACCAATGGAACAGAATAGAGAACCCAGAAATAAATCCAGGTCTCTATGGTCAATTAATATTTGACATGGGGGCATAGGTATACAATGCGGTAAAAATAACTTATTCAATAAATGTTGTGGGAGAACTGGTACATAAAAAAAAAATGAAACTAGACCACCAACTTATACTATATACCAGAATAAACTCAAAATGAATGAAAGAGTTAAATATAAGTCATGATACCATAAAACTCCTAGAGGAAAACATAGGCAAGAATATTTCAGATATCCCATGAAGCAATATTTTCACCAATCTATCTCCTAGGGCAAATGATATAAAAGAGAAAAATACACAAATGGGACTATATCAAATTAAAAAGCTTCTGCATGGCTGAAGAAACTCTCATGAAAATGAAAATGGAACTGACCTTATGGGAAAACATATTTGCCAATGCTACCTTGGATAAGAATTTGATCTCCAAAATAGATAAAGAACTCATAGGACTCAACACTAGGAAGACAAACAATCCAATTAAAAAATGGGCAAAGGACCTGAAGAGACACTTCTTCAAAGGAGGACATACAGATGTCCCATAGATATATGAAAAGATGCTCAACATCACTAGCCATCAGAGATGCAAATTAAAACCACAATGAGATACCTGTCAGAATGGCCATCATTAACAAATCAACAAACAGTAAGTGCTGGCGAGGATGCGGAGAAAAGGGAACCTTAGTGCATGTTGGTTGGAATGCAGACTGGTGCAGACACTGTGGAAAGTAGTATGAAATTTCCTCAAAAACTAAAAATAGAACTGCCTTTTGATCCAGTGACTCTGTTGCTGGGAATATACCCCAAGAATCCCAAATCACCAATTCAAAAGAACTTATGCACCCCTATGTTCAAAGCAGTGCTATTTACAATAACCAAGTGCTGGAAACAACCTAAGTGCCCATCAATAAAAGAGTGGATCCAAAAACTGTGGTATGTTTACACAATGGAATACTATGTAGCAGAAAGAAATAAGGAACTCCTATCTTTTCTGACACTATGGATGGAGTTGGAGAATATTATGCTAAGTGAAATAAGCCAGTCAGTGAAAGACAAATACCATATGATCTCACCTATAAGAGGAACCTAATGCACAAAATAAACTAATGAACAAAATAGAACCACAGGTATGGAAACATGTAACAGACTGACAGTGACCAGGAGGGATGGGGGACAAGGATAATGGTGGAAAGAAGGGGAGGAGACTAGTCAAAGAACATGTATAAATAACCCACGGATATGGACAACAGTGTGGGAATTTACTGTGGGGGCGGGGAGTGTGATGGGCGGAGGAGGGCAAAGAGGGAAAAATTGAGGCAGCTAATAGAATAACAATAAAAAATGATTAAAAAACAATTTTAAATGATCAGTTAGTCAAAGAATTGTTTTTTAAAAATTTCTGGAATATTTCATTCTCTGAAGCAACACATTTCCTGACAATGCTATGAATAAGTCAGGAATTATGGTAGTTGCCAGTTTTCACTTTTTCTGAGATTTCTGCGTCATTGAAATAAGCATACCTTTAGTTGTTGAAGAGCTGCCACCACGAACTGTCTGTAGCCGTCAAAGTTGGCACACAGGTTACCCCCCCGAGAAAGACGTCCTTCAGGTGGATATTGTGCTGAAGGACTTTAATGCTGCTCATCTCTCCAATGAAATTTACAGTCAAGTTTTATCAGCCCCTCACATCCTGTTGAAAGAAATGAAAACAAAGAAAAAATCAATCACATTGGTAATAAAATGTGTGCAATAGCACATAACAGAAGTGAAAAAAAACCTTCAACATTTCAGAAAACAAACTCCGAGTTCCTTTAACCATGCTCAGCTACCTTTGATTAGAAGGGTTTAAAATTGTTTCCAAAGAATTGCATTGATTCAGTAGAATCAATGTATGGTTAGCAATTATTTTCTGGATTTGCAGCATTCCTGAGACTCATAGAATATCAGTTAATTTTATTTTATTGCAATTACTTTTTTATTTTACTCAGATAATACAATGGAAGTTGACATTGATTTTGAAACCCTTTGGAAACTATAAAAACTATGCTAATGTTAGTAGTTATTATAATTATGGTTACTATTTTTCTGCAGGTTAACTTAGGAAAGGGAGTAAGGGGTCTGGCAAAACAAACCTTTTTTTTCAATGGAATTGACTGGCTTATCTTAGCCTCATGCCTGACTGAAGAACAGGGTTGGTTCCTGGATCAGTGGAGGCTGACCCTAAGAAGGATTAACACTGAAGTGATTCCTGCAGAGCCTCGGGACTAGAAGCTGTCACAACACCATGGATGACAGCCAGGCTGCTGAATCCATTTCAAAGTGACTCTGTGGGGCAGAGAATTATTAATATATTTATCACTGCAGGTTTTAGTTACATGTCATTATTGAGAAATTGCTGTGGAGTGTTATTTTTGTTCTTTTGTTTAACCATATATTACCTGTTTTAAAAAATTTTATTTGAACTTACGTGGTTGTATTTTCCATGGGTACACACTTGCATTTCTGAGATTCCTTTGAATTTGCACAGTTTGTAAAGTAGGTAGTAAAATAAACCATTTAGAAAATGGGTGAAAGGCATAAGGAGACATTTTCCCAAAGAGGACACACAGATGGAACTAAGCAAGTGTGAAGTTGTTTAACATCATTAGCCATAGGAAAGTGCAAATTAAAGGCATAAGGAGATGTTACTACACACCTATCAGAATGGCTAAAATGAGAAATAGTGACCACTCCAAAATGCTGGAGCAAATGCGTAGAAACTGGATCAGTCTTTGCTGTGGGGATGTAAAATTTTGACAACAATTCTGGAAAATGATTTGGCAGTTTCTTTAAAAAGTAAACATACAGCTACCATATGACTTAACAGTGGTACTCGTAGATATTTATCACAAAGAACTTATATCCATGAAAAAGCTGTACAGGACATTTATAGCACCAATTGATTAAAACATTTAAAACACTTAAAATTGTGAGAAAATACACATAAAAATTTATTCTCTGCAATATTGTGATTTTTAAGAAATGTATTTCTTGTGTATATTTGGTCTTCATCTACAATTCCTGGCTCACAGCTCCAGGAACTCTTGAAATTTCTGAAGTATTGAGAGTGAAAAAAGGTGTCTTTTGTTATTAATGAAGTGCTTTTTGAAAAGCACCTAGAGATAGGGGCTGGTTGCCAGGAGAACCAACTCTGTCATTAGAGGTTTGGAACTTTCAGTTCCATGCCCCTACTCTCACCTATGGGGAGGGGAAACGGGTTGAAGGGTAGAATTACCTGCCAATGGCCAATGATTTAATCAATCATGGTTGTGTAGTGAAGCCTCCATAAAAACACCCAAAGGACAGGTATGGAGAGCTTCAGGGTTTATGAACACGTAAAGATGCACAGAGAGTGGTGTACCTGTGGAGAGTACGGAAGTTCTTGCCCCATTCCCATGTACCTTGTCCTACTCATCTCTTTCCTCTGGCCATTCCTGAGTTATATCCTTTTATGGTACACCAGTAAGTAATATATATCTCTGAGTTCTGTGAGCCATTTTAGCAAATTAATCAAACCCAAAAAGGGGGGCTGGGGGAAGCTCTGATTTATAGCCAGTAGGTCAAAAGTACAAATGACATTCTGAGTTAAAGAGGGTCATTGGAACCTCCAATCTGTAGCCAGTCAGTAACACAGGTAGCCTGGGCTTGTGGCTAGCATTGGAAGTGTGTGTGTGTGTGTGTGTGTGTATGTGTGTGTGTCGTAGGATGGAAACTCGGGTGGAATCTGATGCTAACTCCGGGTAGACTGTTGAATTTTTGGATACCCTGCTGGTGTCTGAGAATTATTTGTTGGTATGGGAATAACTACCACCTGCTCCCCACTCCAACATACATACACACATTGGAATTAGTCTAGGAACCCCTTTTTACCATTTTTACCATGTTCAAGTGTGCAGTTCAGTATTAAGTACACCCAATTGTTGTACAACCAATCTCCAGAACTCTTTTTATGTTGCAAGACTGAAACTCTATATCCATTAAATAATAACACGCTACTTCCCCTTTCCCTTCTGTCCTCATACCTGGCAACAACCATTCTACTTTCTGTCTCTATGAAGCTGAGTGTTCAAGATATCTCATCTAAGCAGATTCACACAGTATTTTCTTTTTTGTGATTGGCTTATTTCACTTAGCATAATGTCCTCAGGTTTCACCTATGTAGAGCATGTATCAGAGTTTTTTTTCTTTTTGAGGCTAAATATATTACATTGTATGTATGTACTACACCTTGTTTATTCACTCATCTATTAATGCACACTTGGGTTGTTTCTTCCTTTTAGATGTTAGGAATAATACAGCTTTGAATATAAGTGTACAAAATCTCTTTGAGACTCAATTGCTAGATCATATGGTAATATTTTTTAATTTTTTGAAGAATTTCCATTCTGTTTTCCATAGCAGCTTAACCATTTTCCACTCCCACCAAGAGTGTACAGCGTTCCATTCTCCACATCTTTGCCAACACTTATTTTATGAGCTTTTTTTTGATAGTCATTTTTGTGGTTTTGATTTTAATTTCCCCAATGATTAGTAATGTTGAGCCTCTTCTCATGTACTTGTTGGCTATATGTATATTATTGGGGAGAAATGACTAGTTAAATCCTTTGACTGATTTTGAATCTAGTTTTTCCTTTGTTTTGTTGAGTAGTAGGAGTTCTTTACATATCCTGAATATTAGCATCTTTTACTATATATTTACTAATGTATAATTTACTAATATTTTCTCACATTTTGTATGTTGCCTTTTTTGCTCTGTTGATTGTGTCCTTGATGCACAAAAAGCTTTTAGTTTTGATGTAGTACAACTTATCTAGTATCACTTTTGTTGCCTGTGCTTTAGTGTCAAATACAAGAAATCATTGCCAAATCCAATGTCATGAAGATTTCCCCCTGTGATTTCTTCTATGAGTTTTATAGTTTTAGCATTTATGTTTAGGTCTTTAACTCATTTTGAGTTAATTTTTATATGTGACGTTTTAAAATTTTTTTATTGTGGCATATTTTTTATTCTTTTATTGTTGTTCAAGTACAGTTGTCTCCATTTGCACCCCATCATGGACCCCTGCCCCACCCATCCCTACCCTTTGGCTTTGTCCATGTGTCTTTTATACATGTTCCTTGATGGCCCTTCCTCTATTTTCCCCCATTATCCCTCTCCCTCTTCCCCTCCGGTTACTGTCAGTTTATTTTTTATTTCAATGTCTCTGGTTATATTTTGCTTGCTTGTTTGTTTTGTTGATTAGGTTCCACTTACAGGTGAGATATATGGTATTTGTCTTTCACTACCTGGCTTCACTTAGCATAATGCTCTCCAGATCCATCCATGCTGTTGCAAAGGGTGGGAGCTCCTTCTTTCTCTCTGCTGCATAATATTTCACTGTGTAAATGTACCATATTTTTTTTTATCTATTTATTTGCTGAGGGACATTTAGGTTGCTTCCAGCACTTGGCTATTGTAAATTGTGCTGCTATGAACATTGGGGTGCATAGGTTCTTTTGAATTGGTGTTTCAGGATTCTTAGGGTTTAATCCCAGCAGTGGTATTGCTGGGTCAAAAGGCAGTTCCATTTTTAGTTTTCTGAGGATATTCCATACTGTCTTCCACAGTGGCTGCACCAGTCTGCATTCCCACCAACAGTGCTCTAGGGTTCCCTTTTCTCCACATCCTTACCAGCACTTACTATTTGTTGATTTGTTTATGATGACCATTCTGACAGGTGTGAAGTGACATGTCATTGTGGTTTTAATTTGTGTCTCTCTGATGGCTAGCCTATTTTTAACAAACAAGAGGATATCTATGGAAGA
>JAPYXV010003925.1:0-11817 GCA_028533065.1 Trachops cirrhosus
CCTTGTCTGAGGTATCATTGGCGAATATGTTTTCCCATACAGTTGGTTCTCTTTTGATTTTAATACTGTTCTCTTTAGCCATGCAGAAGCTCTTTATTTTGATGAGATCCCATTTGTTTATTCTTTCCTTTATGTCCCTTGCTCTAGGGGACATGTCAGTAAAAAAGTTTCTGCGTGCAATATCTGAGATTTTCCTGCCTATGTTCTCCTCTAGGACTTTAATTGTTTCACGGTTAATATTCATCTACCTCATTGTTGATTTGCTTTTTACCACACTTCTACCACGACACTGTCTTACCTTTTCACCCCTCTGAGCATTTCCAACCCTCTGAGCGCTTCCACAGCTTCTGTTACTTTCCTGCTCTCTTCTGCTTGCATCTCTTTCCTTTTTCACCCCACACATCTTTGATGTTGAAAACCTGCCACGTTGTTACTTTTCCTCACTTTGAGTCCTCATGATCTCTGTGTTGTGAACGTTTGTTCATCTTGGGGGGTGGGGTAACATGTGGATTTTTGACTCTATTTAAACTTAACTTGATTATTCCATCATAGTTTAAAAAATCCATATGATAGCATGGAAGAGACAGATGAGGAAGAGAAAGAAAAAGAAGCCAGCCCTAGGTGGCTGATTTTAAAAGAAACTTGGAATTGAACTCGGGCTAAAATTGACCTCTCCCTCTGTAATCCAAACCACTATTTCCTTTTTTGTTTTTCCCTCAACGTGTTTGTTTTTACTGGATTTTTTCCACTACCATTTATCCTCCTTATACCTCCCTCCCCCCACAATCAGCACATTGTCGTCCGAGTCCTTTTACCTTTTGCTCAATCCCTCCACCCAAGGGATCAAAACTCTATTTTTGTGTGGGATTCTGTACTTCTTTGGCCTTTAGCCATCTCTGCAGTCATTTTTTCTTAATCTCCAAAGGCTCTCCATGGAGCCTCATCCTATGTACTATCAATAGGTCCTCAGCTTCCTCCAAATTCCAGCAGATCTTCAGGTTTTTGTTTTTTTCCTGCTCAGCAGGCATTGCTGTTCATGGGCAGCTGCTGAACTCTGGATTCCTTCTGTGTTTCTCACCTCCTTGCACTGCTTTCTGCTCTCTGTCCCGGTTCTCCAAGGACGTGGAGTGCAGACCCTGCTCATTCAATCCCTAAAGCAGACCATTCTTTTATGCAGAAACTTTTACTCAAGACTGTGAGGCTCAAGGATAAGGATACAGTCAGAGTAACACAGCAGCTCTGAGAAAAACTGTCATTTTAGTTTAGCAGCTTCTTCATCATACCCAACTCAGTCCAGCTTGCAAATTTGTGCATTATTTTCTGCCTAGAGATTTTTTTCCCCATATCCACCTCTTCTCCCCATTCAGGGACCCCCAGTTATGTTCTATGATCAGGCAAATACATTATATTCTTGCTATATTATTACACAGAGTAATTTCACTTTGTATAACCAGTTTGTATTAGTTTCCCACCGCTGCTGTAACAATTTACCATACACTTTGTGGCTTAAAATAACAGAAGTGTGTTCTTTCACAGTTCTAGAGGCCACAGTCCAAAATTAAGGCGTCAGCAGAGCCATGGTCCCTCGGAGGCTCTAGGCGAGATTCCTTTCTTTGCCGCTTCCCAGCCTCCGGGGGTGCCAGGAAATCATTGGTGTTCCCTGGTTTGCAGCTGCATCACTCTGCCTCCTCCTTCACGAGGCCTTCTCTTTTCTGTCTTCTCTTCTGGTTCTTATAAGAATGCCTGTCATTGGATGTGGAACCCACTGGGGTAATCTAGGGTGGTTTCATCTCAAGATCCTTACTTAATTACATCTGCGAAGACACTGGTGCCAAATAGGGTAACATTCCCAAGTTCCGGGAAGTAGGCTGCCGGTGCGTGTTTTCAGGGGCTAGCTTCAAGCCCTGACGCGGTGGGTCTAAGCAGACGCCAGTTTTCTTAACGCTCACAATGAAAGACAGACAATAAAAGTATTTTCCTGATTTAATTTAAAGAAAAAAGTAATCCTGTCCCTCAGAATGATTCTGTAATCCCTCTAGGGCTTTTAGAGCAAATTACAGTTAGATTTAAAATGATGTTTTTCTTCTCATTAAAAGACCCCAACACATTAAAATGGTTAAATAATGTAACATTTTGAAATATGAGAAAGTTTATATTATTTCAAAAACTGAAATTAAAATTTGTATATATTCATACAAATGCCATTATAATCTGTATATATGTTGTATATATACATGTACATATAAAAATACAGATTTCTAACCATGATATATGGTGTACTGTGTTTAATCTTAATATATAATAAACTTTTAAAATATTTTAACATATTTTTCAAATCTTTTTGTTTTTTAATTATTTAGAAAATGCTTAATTATTATAGAAATTACAAGTAAACAAAAAAATTAGTAGCCTAAAATTCTCCCACACCAAAAAAAATCAACCAACTTTGGGACACATACATTCTTATTTTTTATATGCAATTATGCCCATATGTATATATGAATCTATACCTGTAACTACATCTACATTTGTTTATAGTTTTGGTTATAACAAAACTTGAATATACCATATTGTTCTATACTTGATTTTTCATTTCTCCAGTTAATATATTATGATTTTTATTTTAAATTGTTTTATAATATTATCATTATATATAAAACATATTTATACAGTACATCATTGTTTTTATGTACTATAAATTATTATCATTGAAGATTATTTTTACTGTTAAAGTGAATGCTGTTAATGAACACATTTTGTCATATGTCCTTAAAAATGCATATAATAATTCCTTTAGGATTAGTTCTCAAAGATGAGTTCGCTGGATTATAGAATACATATATTGTGGCAGAGACTGCTAGTCATCAATCAAAATCTCTGCTATCTGCTGCATGAGCTCCAGGCAGCTCATTTCCCAGCCTCACTTGCAGCTGGGTGTGGCCATGTGACTCACTGAGTTCTAACCAATGAAATGGAAAGGTGCTACTCTTGTGCCATCTCTGGGTCAAGTTATTAACAAGCAGATCTAATTCCTCCAGGTCCTCTTTCTCCTGGGCTTCCAGTAACGCAGGAAGAGGTCTGAAGAACAGAGGAAACCTGTGCCTCTTAGGTACCATGGGGGCTTTGGACCCGGAACATCTGTCTCAGGGGTTAGGTGACTGAAAAATAAACTTACATTGTTTTTGAGCCCTTATATATTATAGAGTATTTTGAAAATTACTGCTCTATATGAAGTAAAACATTTGTTTTTAGAAGTTTTGATATATATTGTTAAATTACATTTTTCAAAGTCTAAGCAGTGAGGATATCCTTGCTACTTTTTAACTGAGATTATACAAAAATGTTTACAACCAATTTTAATATTTACCAGAAGAGTCTTGCCAACACTTTCTAGTGATTCTCCTACACATATTCTTCCACATGACCCTTATAATCATATATCTAATTTTCCTAAAAAGTCTTAAGGGAGATCGTTGAGGCTGTGGTAAATGCAATATAATTCTATCATCTTTCATCATTAAACCCATATATTCTTATACTTATTTATTGCTATGTTGCTGTGATAAACTGTTTTCTACATATGGATTTCCAAAGGTAAAATCTTTCCTTATGTGATTTTCCCAGAAATGTGAGAATTCAGAGAAATGGTAAGAATAAATCTACAATTCATTATATGGTTTATAGTTTCCTTTTATAAGGAATATGTAAAGACAGTCTCATCAGAGTAAACCAATTTGACCCCAAAGTCATTATCATTGTGTTTTAATATAAACATTAATTTTTTCAATATAAAGAAAACAAAATATTACCTCAAGGTTAATTTAATTGCATTTCTTCTGTATCAAAATGAATGTTTATATGAGTTTCTAAATGGGTTTAACTCTTTTAATGTAAATTATTATCTTTGTCCACTTATTTTTGGGGTCTTGATTTGAATAAACTATTTATATTACAGATGAACCATCCTTCTAGTGATTTGTATTTAATTAAATTTTCTGTTTTTAAAGTATATTTTACTGATTATGACACTACAGTTGTCCCTTTTTTTCTCCCTTGTATTGCCCTCCACCCTGCACCCACCTCCCTCCAGCATTCCCTCCTTTACTTCACATCCATGGGTTGTACATGTAAGTTCCTTGGTTTCTCCATTTCCTATACTATTCTTAACCTCCCCCTGTCTATTTTGTACCTACCATTTATGCTTCTTATTCCCTGTACCTTTCCTCCATTCTTTCCCCACCCCCTCCCCACTGATAACCCTCCATGTGATCTCCATTTCTGTGATTCTGTTCCCGTTCTAGTTGTTTGCTTTGTTTTTGTTTTTGTATTTTTTTAGGTTCAGTTGTTGATAGTTGTGAGTTTGTTGTCATTTTACTGTTCATAGTTTTTTTATCTTCTATTTCTTAGATAAGTACCTTTAACATTTCATAATAAGGGCTTGGTGATGATGAACTCATCACCTTGACCTTATCTGAGAAGCACTTTTTTGGCCCTTCCATTCTAAATGAAAGCTTTGCTGGATAGAGCAATCTGGGATATAGGTCTTTACCTTTCATGACTTTGAATGTTTCTTTGGAGCCCCTTCTTGCCTGAAAGATTTCTTTTGAGAAATCAGCTGATAGTCTAATGGGAACTCCTTTGTAGGTAATTGTCTTCCTTTCTCTTTCTGCTTTGAAGATTCTCTCCTTATCTTTAGTCTTGGCTAATGTAATTATGATGTGCCTGGGTGTGTGCTTCCTTGGGTCCAACTTCTTTGGGACTCTCTGAGCTTCCTGGACTTCCTGGGAACCTATTTCCTTTGCCAGATTGGGGAAGTTCTCCTTCATTATTTTTTCAAATAAGTTTTCAATTTGTTGCTCTTCCTCTTCTCCTTCTGGCACCCCTGTGATTTGGATGTTGGAACGATTAAAGTTGTCCTGGAGTTTCCTAACCCTTTCTTCATTTTTTTGAGTTTTTGTTTCTTCATTCTGTTTTGGTTGGATATTTATTTCTCCCTTCTGCTCCAAATCATTGATTTGAGTCCCAGTTTCCTTCCCTTCACTGTTGGTTCCCTGTATATTTTTCTTTATTTCACTTTGCATAACCTTCAGTTCTTCCTCTATTTTGCAACCATACTCAACCATTTTTGTGAGCATCCTGATTATCAGTATTTTGAACTCTGCATCTGATAGGTTTGGTATCTCTTCATTGCTTAGTTTTATTTTTGGAGTTTTGATCTGTTCTTTCATTTGGGCCATATTTCTTTGTCTCAGTGCCCCTGTTATGTTGTAAGGGATGGGGCCCTAGGTATTTGTGAGGGCAGGGCAACCCAGGTCACTGCATTGTGGTGCTGTATGTGGGGGAGGGGTTCGAGAAGGAACAATGCCACCTGCTTGGCTCTTGGCCAGCTTTCAGTTGCCTCCCCTGTTAACCACAAGCAAATTGGGCCCTTCTGGTGCTGATTTCTGGTCTTCTTCAACCTGACTGCCTAGCCCCTCCCCTCCTGTTGAGAACTGCCCTGCCTGGTTTCAGAAGCTGTAACCGCCCATGGCTAAGGCTGAGTAAAAAGACCTTGGGGCCATAAACCATTAAGAAGACAAAGATTATCTTCCTTGTAGGGGTGCTGCTTCTGCCCCCTTTCACGTCACCCTGTTTGGCCCCAGGTAGATGACTGGTTAGCCAATAACAGGTAAGATTCCTCAAAGGAGAGACAACCTGACAGGCATGGTCATGAAGGGGCCCTCAGGGAAGGACTTGGGGGGCTATAGAGAAAGGGGTTGATGGACCCTTGCCTCTTGGCTTTGACATAGCCTGAGTCCTCATTCTTTCTGCAAGAAGTCTCCTAATTTCTTGGCTGCCTTACTTCTCCTGCCTGACTAAAGCCTGAAACAATGCCAGAGGTGGGTGAGACCCTGTTCTGGAAAGGACGGGTTCTCTGGGGTGATCAGGCCTAAGAAAGAATGCATAAGATCCTGTGAAACCTGCTTTGCTAAGAATACCCTCAATTTAAATGATAAGGGTCCAAGCATAGAATGAGTTTGTTTCCCCAAAGTTTTAGGACCCTTTAGCTATCTGACCCTGACACAAAATAAGCCCTCAGAGTTCTTTGTATGTTATCTATTGTTTGATCCTTACTGCACACAATGATCGATGAGCTTTACCTGTATTCCTATGCAAATTAAACCCCCCAAAAAACCCATTGAGGAACAGGCTCAAGGTCCTTCTCCTTTGAGAGGTTGGCTATCTTTCTTCCCTAAGCAGATCACCTCTTGGTAGACTTAGCCAGAGGGGTTCTGTGGGTGGAGACCCCCTACACCTCCTACCAGTCTAAGTGAGTGTTTCTTCTTTAACTCCTTGGTTGTCAGACTTCTAAACAGTTCAGTTTTCTGGCACTTCTCATTATTTTTCTTTTTAAATTTGTTGTTGTCTTTCTTTTGGTTGTGTGAAGAGGCAAAGTATATCTACCTACGCCTCCATCTTGGCCGGAAGTTCTAATTAAATTTTCTGTGATTTGTTTGTACTTAATTCAACAATCCATCAGGAACTTAGATTGATGTTGGGTGGGTGGGCTGTGGGTCTAAATGAATTTTTCCACAAACTGCTAATTAATTACTGTCCTTTATTAATTAACACTCTCTTCTCTGTTACTTCCATATGTTGCCTGTGTCAAATAAAATTTTTGTTATAAAGTTTCAAACACTTTTATTATGTCTATTTGTCTTCATACTTATCTTTAATCTAGCTGCATACTGTTTTGATTATCAATGTTTTAAAATGTGACTTGATATCTGATTGAGTTGGCAGCTCTGTCTCACATTTATTCACTAAAATGTTTTTTACAATCTCTCATTATTATTTACATTTTAAAAGTTTTTTAAATGGCAAAGAAATAATTGGAAACTATTTTAATGGGCATTGTATTGACTTCAGAGAACAATTTAGTAGAACTACCTTTTAATTTTTTATTTTCAACTGAGGACATTTTTCCATTGCCCTTAGAGAGAGGGGGAGGGAAAGACCAACACAGAGAGAGAAACGTTTGATGTGAGAGAGAAACATTAATTTGCTGCCTCCTATATGTGCCCAGACCTAGGATTGAATGTGATAGATGGGGGAACGAACCCACAACACAGGCATGTGCTATGACTGGGATTTGAACCTGCAACCTTTCAGTTATTAGATGATGCTCCAACCAACTGAGCCAATCTGGCCAGGGCTAGAAGTACCTTTTAAAACATAGTAGTCATCCTGTCACTAATTTCATTAGAGAGGAATCATAAGATACTTGAGTATTTTTCTTAAAAACAGGTATTTTCTTATTGAGGTATAATTGACATAACATTATATTAGTTTCAGGTGTACAATATAATGATTCAATATTTGTATATTGCAAAATGATTACCACAATAAGTCCAGTTAAGCCACATATAGATACATTTTTTTCTTGTGATGAGAACTTGCAAGACCCAATATCCTAACTACTCTGAAATGTGCATTAGCTACAGTTGCCATGCTGTACATTCAGCCCCATGACTTACTCATTTTATAACTGGAAATCTTTACCTTTTGACCCCCTGTATCCATTTCACCTATCCCCCCATCCATTGTCTCTGGGAACTATCAATGTTTTCTCAATGCACTTGAGCTTGTTTTTGTTTTGTTTTGTTTTTTGAAAAACAGGTATTCTTTTAAATGAGAACCAAGAAATATGCTATTATTTTTTTCTTGAGATAAAAAGTACTATATGAATGGTTCTCTCTTACTTTTAACTTTAAATACACATATATGTTGTAGGGGTTTTGCCTTACTGGAGATATCACCAGATGTACACCCATCATCCCTGATAACTGCATTGGTCTTACACTCTGTCTTTCTTTTAACATGGAAGTCTAAAATCCTTGAAGACAATTAAATGTAATGCCTTCCAAAGCTCAAGGGTTATAATAAAATGTTTATTATTCCAAGAACTCAGGATATGAAGCTTTTTTTGAGGAAGTTATATTTATATCTGAAGTTAATTAGATAGTATGCTTTATAACCAATATGGTCTAATTCACAGTGAAAGTATTTTATGAAAAAATAAAGACTTAAATTTTCATTAAGACCTTTGAGTGTTGGCAGTTTGCCTGTGCAGTTGATTTGCATGAAGCATGATTAATGATGACTAAAGAAATAGTCTTATAGGTAGAGGAGATGAAAAATTATCCTAATAAAAAACATTTTATAGGATAAGCATATTAACAAAAAACCCCAATTCACTGAACTTTTGTGGCATAAACAACTATGTGAAATGTTAATAAGATAAACTTATTAGTCAGTGTTTATTAGCTTGATTTGTTTACCATAGGCATGAGGATTTCCAGACAAATCCTCATGGTTTCCCGTCTTTCTTGAAACTGCCCAAGATCACAAGAAAACCAGTTGAGCACAGTTTAGCAGCACAAATGCAAACATTACAAAACAATTCATTTATAATTAATTGAAAATGGGAAAAATACAATACAAACTCATGTTTTTGATATATTATGATTAAATTGTTAGACTACATTCTCAATTTCCTTTCCTTTGAAAGAATGGACACCTTTGAGAAGGCCAGATCCATTTTACAACTCACACAGGATTTTTTATGTGGCTGATGGCATATCTGTTTTTATATACCTCCCATATAATGTAAAACAGCCCTGGGTCATGTGATATGAATGATTAATATATGAGTTTATATTTGAAATACAAAATATAATGCTGTTAATGCAAAATAATATTAATGAAATTATGGAACTTATATGGAATGAATACATTGTAGAGTCATTTACTTCAACTACGGTTCTTGACCCAGGTAGAGTGGTACAATACAATCTACATTCTGGTTGAGTGACTATGGATTTTTTTAAGCATTGGAAGAAGACTGTGACACATTCAGCATTTTTACTTGTAATAAGGGCATGGGGTGTCCCATGTGGAAGGGAGCCACTCTTGGATTAATGTTCTGATATTGCTCTCCTAAATGTCTTAATAATATTTGAATAAGAGCTCATGCCTTTGCATTTTGCATTGTAGTAGCTGTCCTGACTGTAACCAAACACTGTATCAGTACTCCCTAGTGTTAACATTATCACTTACTTTTAGTCCCAAAACCTCAATCCTCTGTAAAAATATGTGAGCTATTCTCTCTTCTCTACTTTCTTATTCTTTAAGTTCAGAAAGAGAAATTCTCAATTTCTCTTTCCTGAGTCACATGACTTTTGTTTTTGACTGAGTCAAATGACTTTTGTTTTTGACTACAATTTTCTTTGTTAAAAAACATGCAAATACTGTTGCAACTACAAGCTACATTACTTGACTGCATATTCCCCCCACCAACAGAAAAAACACACACACATTAAGTACCCTTATTAAATATCTTACCTAGATTCAGTGATTATAAACATTTTACAGCATTTCCTTTTCCTCTCTCTCTCTCTCTTTCTTTCTCTCTCCCTGCCCCATCTATTCTCTCTCTCACACACACATTTTCTTTTTTTAAAATTTTGTTGTTCTTAATATTTTTTCTTTTTTTGTTTTTCTTTTTATACTTTTCTTTGTTCACACAATTTTCTTCTGAACCATATGAAAATAAGTTACAGACATTTTGACATTTTACCTCTAAATAATTATCCTTGCATCTCTTAAACATCTCTGCCTGCATAGCCTTGGTATCACCCAAGACGTTTTAGCTCAATACAGTGATACTCTCTAATATTATTCCAATTCAAATGTTTCTAACTATCCTCAGATATCCTTAATAGATTTTTAGAATCATAGCATGCTATCTAGAACCATACATTACATTTGGTTCTCATATCTCTAATTTATTAAAACATCCACATTTGCTATTTTTCCTCCAGATGATGTTAAATTTGATGAAAGTAGGAGCCCCTGTGACTTATCCTTCTCTGATTATCCAAAGAGGCTGAATGATACAGAATATAAGGCAATGTGGTAAAAATAGTCCAGGCTTTGAGTTACACATGTATGAATTCTAGCTCTACCGCTTAGCTCTGTGACCTTAGATATAGTAGCCTTCAAATTCTCTGAGCTTCAGATACATTACCTCCATCAAGGCAACTGTTGCAGAGATGAAATGGCATAATGTATGTAAAGTACCTGGCATGTGGATGGCACTCTGTTAATATTTCCTCTTTCTATCTTTCCCTCAATTTATGCTGATAGTGAGCTTTTGATATTGTTTCTTTTTTTTTTTTTTTTCCCAAAATGCAGGATGGGATTGAAAGGAAGAAAAAAGGGAAATTTTCTGTCTGCTGGTCTTAAGAACCTATCCTGTATCATTTCCAAAGTGATGAAAACAGATATTACAATATTTCAAGCATTCTGAAATTCACTTGGAATCTGAAGACTATAAACAATACAGCGTATTTTAAAACTGGCACCTGCAAATCCGAAACGGTAGGGTTTGGAAAAGGCACTTTGTGTTAAAATAAGTGGTTGCTGCTCTTGATGGTGACATGGCAAAGTTCCAGAATAAGCAGAAGAGGGTCTCAGCTACAACGAATTACACTGCCATCCTTCCAGAACCTACTGGGATTCTGGGCGCTAAAAGACATGAGGGTGCTACATTCCCTGACATTTCTCCACAGTTTTGTCAACTTGGCACCATAGCTTTAGGGACAGTGAAGTGAGAACACCAAAATGCTGTGCAAACCAGCAGGGACTCCTGTTTCTTTGTGACATTGTCAGCTGCAGTCCTTCTCCACCTCCTAGGCTTGGGGACTCTTCCTGCAGAAGAGGGAGGGGTGTGAAATGGGATTAGAAACTTAAAAATAGGTCTTATTTGATTAGTTGTGTTTCTCTGAATTACTGTGGGAAAGCTGTGTCTTTCTGTTAATGTCTCAGAACCACCTCAGTCAGTATCAGCAGTTTCTCTATGATGTAGTTTTAATTAATCCAAAACAATGAGCAGCAACCTTTTGTTTTTACTTGAAGATATATCCTAGAAAATACTTTTTAGGTGAATATGTGAGGTTAGTTTGATTTCTTATCATTGACTCTGCATTCTCACAGTTCACAGTATAAATTTAGCTCTCACTTACTGATGCCCTTTTATAAAATTAGTTATTGAATCTAAGTCCAAGAGAACCTTATTCTAAATTGTTTTTCTGACATTGATGAAATCACCAGCCCAGTCTTTGTTATTTGATATGTTAGGAGTTGAGTACTCAAAATATACTTTTTGCTTTAACGGCCACAGGACCCTTCAGTCATCCTGAACCCACTCTTTAACTCTGGTCAGGTTCATTTCCAGGGCTGAAAACCACTGTCGAGGGTTTTAGTGATGCAGCTAAGAACAGAAAGCTCTCCCATGCTCTCTACCTTTCTGCTCTTCTCTTCCTCTCTTCCTTTCCTTCTTGGAATTCCTTAAGCACAAATGGGACTTTTGGCTTTAAGCCCGCCTTCTGTACTTGTATCAAATGATGACCAATGCACTAATCTTATATCCCTTTGCTTTTGTCAGGAGATGAGTGTAAGTACTCATTTCTCATTGGTGTTTACCTAGGAATAAGATTTCTGGGTCATGGAATACATGTAAGTTTATCTTTAGTAGATATTGCCAAACATTTTCCAAATGCGTTTTTCCAATTTAAACTTCTATCTCAATGTGAGAGAATTCCAGACCCTGCAATCATTTTGTGCTTTGGTGTTGTAAATGTTCATCATTCTGGATGGTGTGTAGTGATACGTCATTGCTGTTTTGATTTACATTTCTCTGATGCATAATTAAATTGAGCATCTTTTTTGTTTATTGATGATGTCAATCTTTCTTGTTATAGTGCCTCTGAAGGC
>JAPYXV010003926.1:0-11814 GCA_028533065.1 Trachops cirrhosus
GAAACAAAAACAAGAAGAAACTAAGCAAAGAACTAGAACAGGAACGGAACCACAGAAATGGAGATCACATGGAGGGTTACCAACAGGGGAGTGGGAGGAGGAAAGGGGGGGGAAAGGTACAAAGAATAAGTAGCATAGATGGTAGGTGGAAAATAGGGGGAGGGCAAGAATAGTAGGGGAAATGTAGAAGCTAAAGAACTTATGACACATGGACATGAACTAAAGGGGGGAATGTGGGTGGGAGAGGGTGTTCAGGGTGGAGGGGAATGAAGGGGGGATAATAAGACAACTGTAATAGCATAATCAATAAAATATATTAAAAAATGGAGGGAAACTATCTACTAGATGCACAGTTGAAAATATTGGTTATAAGGATGCTCAAGAAATTTAGGAGAAGAACAGATGAACTCAGAGAAAACTTCAACAAAGATATAGGAAATATAAAAATGGAGACAGAAAACATAAAAAAGGACAAGTCAGGAATGAATACAATAACTGAAATGAAAAATACTCTAGATGGAATCAATGGTAGATTAGATGAAGCAGAGGATCACATCACCAATTTGAAAGACAAGATAGTAGAAAACACCCAATCAGAAGAGCAAAATTAAAAAAAAAAAAGAATCCAAAAGTGAAGACAATTTCAGGGACCTCTGGGACAACTTCAAGTGTACCAACATTATCATCATGGGGGTGCCGAAAGGAGAAGAGAGAGAACAAGGAATTGAAAACCTATTTGAAAAAGTAATGATGACGGAAAACTGGGAGAACATAGAAAAGTCAGAGTAATTCCCAAAGGAGAATATAAATAATGTATTAAACACGTATTGAATAGATGGTGTGCAAACAGATTCAGCTAAAAGAGATCAAGTCTTGATGAAGAAAACAGACATAGAAACCCAGGAAGTACAGAGAGTCCCAAACAATATTAACACAAAGAGGCATGTACCAAGACAGATCATAATTAAAATACCAAAGCTTAAACAAAAAGAGAATCTTAAAAGCAGAAAGAGAAAGGCAGTCATTTACCTACAAGGGAGCTTCCATAAGACTCAGATGAGTTCTCAAGAAACATTAGGCCTCAAGGGATTGGAAAGAAGTATCTAAAGTGAGGAAAAGCAAGGGTCTACAAATGAGATTACTTTACCCAACAAAACTATCATTTAGAATCAAAGGAGAGATAAAGAGCTTCCCAGACATGAAAAGCAAAAGGAGTTTACCAAAATATGATAAAAATATGAATGTCAATAGTGTCAATAAATACCTAGGAACAATTACTTGTGAATAACAAAACAAGACTTTAAATATGCTGTTTATGGAGACTCACCTCGATGGAAAGACACAGACTGAAAGTAAAGGGATCGAAAAAGGTATTTCATGAAATAGGAAACAACAAAAACATATTGGATTAGTAATACTTACACCGGACAAAACAGACTTAACATTTTTTATTATTTTAAATATATTTTATTGATTATGCTATTGCAGTTGTCCCAATTTTTCCCCCTTTCCTCCCTCCACCTAGTACCCCTCATTCCTTCCTGCAATTCCCCCACTTAGTTCATGTCCATGTGTCATGCATGTAAATTCTTTGGCTACTCCATTTCCTATACTATTCTGAATGTCCCCATGGCTATTCTGTACCTACCACTTCTGCTTCTTATTCCCTATAGTTTCCCCCCATTCTCCCCTCTCCAAAAAATAACCAGAACTACCAGAATATCGAACTGCATGGAAGTCTGACAACCAAGGAGTTAAAGAAGAATCAATCATCCAGACTGGTAGGAAGGACAGAGACAGGCAGCCGGGTGGAAAGGACACACAGCAAGTCAGAGGTTGGGGAACCCCGCAAGGTTGTGGCTGGTGGACTGCATGGTCCCACATTTGCATGCAGATAAACCGAGAGGAAAACCTGGGGATAGAGACACACCATGCAACCCAGGGTTCCAGTGTGGGAAAATAAAGCCTCAAAACCTCTGAATGCAAAACACCTGTGGGGGTTGAGGCAGCAGCAGGAGAAATTCCCAGCCTAACAGGAGAGTTCGTTGGAGAGACCCATAGGGTTCTAGAACCTACACAAACCCACCCACCCTGGAATTAGCACCAGAAGGGCCTAATTTGCTTGTGGATAGTGGGGGAAGTGACTGAAAGCTGACTGAGAGGTGAGCAAGAGACACTGTCCCTCGCTGACTCCTCCCTCACATACAGTGTCACAACGCAGTGACATGAATTGCCCCACCATGGTGAATACCTAAGGCCTGCCCCTTACTAAGTAACAAGTGCGCTGAGACAAAAATATGGCCCAAATGAAAGAGCAGATCAAAGCTCCAGAAAAAATACAACTAAGAGATGAACAGATAGCCAACCTATCAGATGCAGAGTTCAAAACACTGGTAATTAGGATGCTCACAGAATTGAATGAGTATGGTCACAAAATAGAAGAAAAAATGAAGGCTATGAAAAGTGAAATAAAGGAAAACGTACAGGGAACCAACAGAAATGGGAAGGAAACCGATTCTCATATCAACGATTTGGAGCAGAATGAAGAAAGAAACATTCAACCAGGACAGAATGAAGAAACAAGAATGCAAAAAAATGAGGAGGGTTTTGGGAACCTCCGGGAGAACTTTAAGCATTCCAACATCCGAATCATAGGGGTGCCAGAAGTAGAAGAGGAAGAGTGAGGAATTGAAAACTTATTTGAACAAATAATAAAGGAGAACCTCCCCAATCTCACAAAAGAAATGGACTTCCAGAAAGTCCAGGAAGCTCAGAGAGTCCCAAAGAAGTGGGACCCAAGGAAGCACACACCAAGGCACATCATAATTACATTAGCCAAGATTAAAGAGAAGGAGAGAATCTTGAAGCAGCAAGAGAAAAGGAGACAATTTCTGACTAAGGAGTTCCCACAAGACCATCAGCTGATTTCTCAGAAGAAACCTTGCAGGCAAGAAGGGGCTGGAAAGTATTTGAAGTCATAAAAGGCAAGGACCTACATCCAAGATTGCTCTATCCAGCAAAGCTATCATTTAGAATGGAAGGGCAGATAAAGTGCTTCCCACCTAACGTCAAGTTAAAGGAGTTCATCATCAACAAGCCATTATTATATGAAATGTTGAAGGGACTTATCTAAGAAAAAGATAAAAAATATGAACAGTAAAATGACAACAAACTCACAGTTATTAACAACTGAACCTAAAACAAAAAACAAAAATGAACTAAGCAAACAACTAGAACAGGAACAGAATCACAGAAATGGAGATCACATGGAAGGTTATCAGCAGGGGAGTGGGTAGGGAGAGAGGGGGAAAAGGTACAGAGAATAGTACAGAGAAGGTACATATACTATACTCCATACTATACTAAATAGTATAGAAAGGTACAGAGAAGTAGTATAAATGGTAGGTAGAAGATAGACAGGGGGAGGTTAAGAATAGTATAGGAAATGTAGAAGCCAAAGTACTTATATATATGACCCATGGACATGAACTAAAGGAGGGGAATGCGGGTAGAAGGGGGTGTGTAGGGTAAAGGGGAATAAAGGGGGGGGATTGGGACAACTGTAATAGCATAATCAATAAAATATATTTAAAAAAGTTAAAGATGATCAAAAACATGAATAGTAAAATGATAACAAACTCACAACTATTGACAATCCAAAAAAAAAAAAAACCCGAACCTAAAAAACAAAAACATAAATGAACTAAGTATATAACTAGAATAGAAACAGATTCACAGAAATAGAGATCACATGGAGGGTTATCAGTGGGGAGGGGGAGGTAGGAGGATGGTAGAAAAGGTGCAGGGAATAAGAAGCATAAATAGTAGGTACAAAGTAGAGAGAGGGAGATTAAGAATAGTATGGGAAATGGAGAAGCCAAAGAACTTATATATATGACCTGTGGACTTGAACTGAGGTGGAGGAATGATGTTGGGAGAGGGGTACAGGGTGGAGGGGAATAATGGGGGGAAAATGGGATAACTATAATAGTATAATCAATAAAATATATTTAAAGTGAAAATAAAATAAAGAGGAGAGTCCTAAGAATCCCATAGTTTCTTCCACTGCCCCAACTTCTACCAATTTTTACAGCCAGAAGTAATGGGGACTTATCTTCCTGGCATCAGAACCCTGGGCTGGGTGGTCTGGTCTGGGGCTGGAATCCCTTATTCCCAAAGTATCCCTCCCAATTTTCATCCACCACATGTGGGTATGGGACCAACCATTACACATCTCTGCACCTCTTCACGCCTCTTTGCCACTCCTACCCATCTGAATGTGACTTCTTTAATTCCTTGGTTATCAGACTTACATACTGCTTGATTTTCTGATGATTCTGGGTGATAATTGTTTTGTAGTCAAGTTGTAAATTGTGCTCTGGTTGTGTGGAGGCACATCGTGTTTACCTATACCTCCATTTTGACCAGAAGTCCAAAACAGACTTTAAAACAAAGGCTATATCAAGAGAAAACAAAGGACCCAGAATTTCCATTTTTGGCTATTTATCAAAAAAAAAACAAAAACAAAACAAAACAAAACAAAACAACCAACCTATATTCACTGCATTCTTTACAATAGGCAAGATATGGAAGGAACCTTAGTGTCCATCAATGGATAAAATAATAAAGAGGTGGTGCATGTACAACATGAAATATGACTCAGCCATAAAAAAACGAATGAAATCTGGACATCTGCAACAACATGGATGGACCTAGAGGGTACTGTGCTGAATGAAATAAGACAAAGACAAATGCCTTATGATTTCACTGAAAATAAGAATCTAAAAACAAAATAAATGAACAAGCAGACCAGAAATGATTCATACAGAGACCATTTTGACATCTGGCAGATGGGAGGGGGGTTGACAGGATGGGGGGAAATGGTGAAGGGATTAAGAAGTAGAGACTGGTAGTTACAGAATAGTCATGGGATATAAAGTACAGCATAAGGAATATAGTGAATCATATTGTAATAACTATGTATGGTATCAGATGGGTACTAAATTTATTGGGGTGATCACTTTGTAAGTTCTATAAAGGTCTAATCACTGGGCTGTAAACCTGAAACTAATCTAATACTGTACGTCAACTGTAATTGAAAATTAAAAATTATTAAAAAGGCAATGGGTACAAGATTTATCATGGATATGATTGCATAAGTTTATATAGACATTTATGTAAATGTGTAATCACTATGTTGTACACCTGAAACTAATATATTATTGTATGTCAACTGTAACTGAAAATAAAATAATCAACAAATGAAAACTGGCAAAGATGTGGAGAAAAGGGAACCTCTGTATGCAGTTAGTGGAACTGTAAATTGTTCTAGCCACTATGTAAACAGTATAGACATGCCTCAAAAAATTAAAAATAGAGCTTCCACATGGTCCAGCAACACCACTTCTGAGTATTTATCCAAAGCAAACAAAAATACTAATTCAAAAAGACATATGCAACCCACATACACTGCAGTATTATTTACAATAACCAAGACATGGAAGCAATGTAGGTGTCTATTGATAAATGAATGGATAAAGAAGATGTGATATATACATACACATTTACATAAATATATACAATGGAGTATTACTAAACAATAAAAAACTAATGTAATCGGGCCATTTGCAACAACATGAACGGACCTGGCGGTTATTATGTTAAGTGAAACAAGTGAGACAGAGAAAGACATATACCATATGATTTCACTTGTATGTGAAATCTAAAAATAAAGCAAAACAGAAACAGACTCATAGATACAGGGAACAAGCTGATGGTTGCCAGAGGGGAGGAGGGATGGGTGGAAACAAAAAAAATCAATTATCTTTAAAGAGCAGCAGGATAGCACAATGCTTGTAGGAAAGTACTAAGTTGATTTTGGCAGGATTTTAGATTAAACATAGTGCAAATTATCATTCACTAAGCTCATTTTAACAAAGTAATGCTTTGAAAACTGCCTACTCTAAGTTAGAAAAAATTGCTTGCCCAAAAATCACACTTATTTGTTTATTTTTAAAAGATTATATTTATTTACTTTTCGAGAGCAGGGAAGGGAGGGAGAAAGAGAACAAGAGAAACATCCATGTGTGGTGGTTTCTCACACACCAGCCAGGGCTCACACACTTACTTAAAAAACAAATAAGAAAACAGTCTTGGCTGGTGTAGCTCAGAGAATTGAGCACTGGCTTGTGAACCAAAAGGGCACTGATTCAATTCCTAGTCAGGGCACATGCCTGGGTTGCAGGCCAGTCCCCCAGTAGGGGTGTGTGAGAGGCAACCACATACCGATGTTTCTCTCCCTCTCTTTCTCCCTACCTTCCCCCCTCTCTAAAAGTAAATAAAGAAAATCTTTTAAAAAAAATAGCGCTCTATCCATCAAGTATGCTGTTTTTCAAATAAAAGCAACTAGAAAACCAAGCATACACTAACTTCAGATCAATTCATAAAGTAATACAATAAGCACATGGCCATAAAGAATAACTAGATTATGAGCATGTTAGCTTCAGTTACATACCAGTCTCTAGAACCCTACCTGGACCATAGAAAGAGCTTTATCCAGAGGCACTACTGCTTTCTGACCTCTGCAATACTTGACTTTCTCCATCTTGTGTCAAATTCTGTTTGGATACTAGCCTCACTCCCATCTACTGTGTTAAATACACCAAACTGGTGTCTGACTCAGGCAGGGCCCGTGGTCTACCTTCTCTACGTGTTCTCAGTTCCAAAACAAAAAGAAATTGGAGATGACAAAGAAGCATTACCTTTTAAGAAAAGGGAAGGGGTAGATTACGTATAACTCTGCTTTAACCATAGAAATATGGATGGTTTAAATTTCAACTGCAAGGCCTATATGACTTAAGTCTAAACTGAAAAATCGGACCATCAAGACTACTGTTGATGCAAACTTATATTATTACACTCGGTGGAGTTCAAGAACCATTCAGAGACTAAATGACAATCACAAAAACTAGGGAATAATGTAGAATTAAAAAGTAAGAATAGCAGCAATTGAAAACCATAGCCAACTCAAGGCAATACTAACAAAGTTTCCTTCCTGTAGGAACTTCAATTATCTACATATACATGCATGGTAGCATCTTTGCCATTAAATACCAGTCAAACTGGATCCAATGTTTAGTAAAGGATATTAAGGTGCTAATTTTAATGTGTGAATACCCAATTTTCATACCTGTAATTACTCTTAGGCTGCCAGAAGCCAGCCCATTTCTATAGGTGAAACTGCCTGTCACATGTGATAACAAAAGGAAAAACGTGTTTTTAATCTGTTGTGCCTCATCCATGGGCTAGAGACTATTCTGAGAATAACTTTTATAATCAGCAATTATAGCTGAAACTTTGACTTCCAGTGGACCTACACTCAAATTCAAGTGGTTGGGCAAGTCACTTAGCTTCTTCATCTGTAAAATGGAGATTTTGCTAATTCCTATCTGATGGTAAGACTTAGAAAATACCCAGCACACAGGCTCTGAGAAACTTTATTTTGTTTGGTTACAAAATAAGTCATAGCCTGTGTATTTTGCAGAGATGAAGACTGTGGTACATAATACTGTCTGCAGGTCTTCAGAAATCATTTGAGATAAGTAGATAGCAGAATAGGCACTTTTATGCCCAAAGCAAATCTTCAGGATAGAAAACTCAGAAGGCTTGATGAAAGGTATCCTTTGGAATAAGAGGCATACAAAGGTCCAAGGGAGCTTTTGGGTTATATCGGAAAGACAGACAGGGACTGCAGAAAGGAAAACAACAGCAAGAAATTTCTATGAATCCTTGAACCAGGGGCTGCAAATGCTGCTGGGAGATGGGAAGCTAACATAAGTGAAGAGGGTTAATAAAATCAACTGCAGTAAAGTAATCTTTGTTTTTTACTAAGCTACACTGTGGGTGTTAACAATATAAATATGCACAATCTTGGCAATTACATTTTAAGTTCACAATTGAAAATACAAGTCAAAAAATAGAAAAATGTTATCATTATACTTATGTGTGTGGTTTATTATCTTTTGACTTGGAACAGGAGGTTTGATGTCTTTCTTATGTTTGAAGAGGTTAATGTTAGGTCTTATATTTTTGTGTTACAATGTGCAGGGAAGAATGTAGTCTTGAATCCTTTTTTTTACTGGGAACGATTAATTTTATCCTATTTCATAAAGGAGAGCAGCTGCTTATTAATGTAGGCATTTCCAAACACAGATAGACACTCTGTAGTGTTTTTTATATTTAGGATAACCACTCCCAAGATATTTGTAGCATTCTGGCATTTCAGTGACATCATGCTTCATTTTCAGTACCATACAACAGTACTTCAGTATCTCCATTATAGCTCCTCTCACACCATGAACATTGAGAAAGGCTAAGTGAACAATATTGGTTCATTTTCATAAAATAGCATGTCAGAGAGCCCTTTCTGGAATTCTATGAACAGCTCCATAATTTTGGAAATGTAACTCAGGCTTCACTTTATTTCTTGGAAACTGGTATCAGCAAAGGAAAGTCATTCGGTTTATCTCCAGGCAAATGAGTTTTCCAAAGGCATAATTTTGCTAGGAACGGACAAATACAACCATGCATCTATTTGTGGAGGTATTTCTGAACAATCCTGCTTTACTTCAAAGTGTCTAGATGAGTTGAAATGCCAACTGAACAGGTCAAATATTTTATTTCAATCACTGTTGGTGTGCTGAATGCTCTTTGGATGCCAAATATGTAATTTTTTGCAGTATCTTCAGTACCATGATTCAACTAAGCCAATCAATCTCCATATAATAGGGCAGATTTTCATAACATGAATCTAGTAATTCACAAAGTATTCAAATACTTGGTGCAAACGACAATGTTAAATACTAGTTCCTGACATGTTTCATTTTGAATATTTTTGTGCAAAAAAGTGAATTCTAAGGAGTGATACAACAAATAGCTTTAAGTCCTTGTATAAGGTTTCTGTTTCAAATTGAAGCTGAAGTCCAACAGTAATGCTTTTACAAGCACACATGTAGTCATAGTTACTAATTTTGACCAATTTATACTAAAAGTTTCAAGACTTTTCTCAACACACAAAATCCAAGTATTTCTGCAGGTACCTGTCATAGGCTACAAGTGCAAAGAGACTGCATCAAAATTCTTAACACATGAATTATTCCAAGATGCAGTGGTTCTTGAACTTTAGCATGTATCAGAATCAGCTGAGGGGCTTGTTAAAAACAGATTAATAGCCCTGGCTGGTGTGGGTCAGTGGACTGAGCTTCATCCTGCAAACCAGCAAACTATAGAAGTTGTTGGTTCAATTCCCAGCCAGGGCACATGCCTGGGTTGTGGGCCAGGTCCCTGGTTTGGGGGCCAGGTCCCTGGTTTGGGGTGTGTGATAGGTAACCTATCGATGTTTAATGAATGAATTCCATCATTCTTAGCACTTAGCACAGGATATGACATGGAGTAGGTGCTGAAACAATGTTAATTGAACTGAAAGGTATTCATTATCCTGGTAAGAATAATTGGCTGAATGAGGCCAGAGAATGGTAGGCAGATCATGAAGGACCCTGCATGCCATGCTATACTATGCTTAAAAAATGAGTGAGATAATCAATGAAACACAAGATATTTTGGTCAAAGTCACGGTAGCTGGCATTTACTAGGTGCCATATAATGCTCTAAGCACTGTATTTATATTAAAACACTTAACACTCACAACAAAGTCTGTTGTGTAGGCATTATTACTATCCTCCTCTTCCAGGTGAGGAAACTGAGGCAGAGAGAGGTTAACTTGCCCAAGTTTATATTTATATAATTAATAGGTAGAAGAACAATGATTTACACCCAGGCAGTCCGGTTCCAAGGTCTGTGTTCCTAGTCATTATGCTACATAAACTAAATATAAGAAAAATATTCTGGAAAAAAGTTATTAAAATGAAACTGTACTGTTCTGAGATATGTTAAAAAAAGGAAGGATTTTGGTGTCAAATACATTTAGGTTCATACTGTGGCTCAGCCACGTTGTTGCAGTGCAATCTTGGGCCACTGACTATGCTGAGCCTGTTTTTACTCTAGCTATAAAAATGGAGATTAATACACATCCTGAGGAGTGGTTGTGAGGATTAAATAATATGAGTCTATGTAACGTGCCCAAGCCCATGTGGTAGCTATTATTACTACCACCACAGGGGAAGTTATTCTATAAATGCATTGCTAAGCAGCTATAAAACTTATTTTTACTTAACAGAGTCTGGCAATTCTGTTTGGAGTCTGAGTTGATTTATATGGAATTAACATATAACATTATAAAACACTGGTTCTAAATTCTTCCTTACCTGACCGTTAAAGCCTTCCACAATCAGTCTGTCTCTTTATTTCTCTGCAACCACTATTGTACATATTGTGTTAAGTCCCTGCCTTCTTGGAACTCAATTAAAATAAAATTACACCTCTGGCCAGGAAGCACAGTTGGTTAGAGCATCGGCCTGATACGCCAAAGTTGTGGATCCAATTCCCAGTCAAGGCACATAAAAAAATCAGTCAAAGAGTGCATAAGTAAGTGGAACAACAAATTGATTCTTCTCTTTCTCAAAAATCAATAAATAAAATTTTTAGAAAAGAGGGAATATATACAACTTCAGTTATATGATAAATAAGTTCAATAGACGTAATATACAGAATTGGGGGAAGGGAAAGAGATTTATAATGCAATATGATAACAGTATGAGAAAGAAAAATATGAAAGAGCTAAAAGAGCATTTTGGTAGCACAAGGGAAGGCAACAATCACCTTAGCTGGGAAAGATTTCATAGTAATAATATATTTTTAAATCCTCACCTGAGGACATGTTTATTGATTTTAGAGAGAGTGAAATGGAGAGAGAAAATGAGAATGAGAGAGACATTGATGTGAGAGAGAAACATCAATCACTTGCCTCCTGTATGCACCTTGACCAGGAATTGAACCCACAACTTAGGTATGTGCACTGACCTGGAATTGAACCTGCAACCTTTTGCTGCACAGGACAATGCTCCAACCAACTAAGCCACCCAGTCAGGGCTCACAGTAATAACTGTTGAGCAAGAACAAATAGGAATTTGCTAAGCAAAGATGAGAGTAACACATGAAAAACACTATGTGAGAAGACATGGTGTGTCTCAGAAACCAAAACAAGTTCAGAATGTCTGGGTCATTCCAATGCTTGGAACAGGTATGAGTGAAGGTAAGCATGAAGTAAGCCTGATAAGAGTTTGGGATCAGACTGTGGAAGGAATTGTCTGCCACTCTAAGAAGTCCAGACTCTGTAGGGTAGGGAAAAATTAGCCAGTGGGTATCTTCAGACACACGGTAAAGTCAGCTTTGGTTTTCAGGATGGCACCTCTGATAGTAACGTGGAAGACAGACTATAGCCCAGAGTGCTAAAGGAATAAGCTGAGGCTACTTTCATGGTTAAGGTAAGAAATGATGGTGGGAAAACTTTGCAGGCAAGAAGGGGCTGGAAAGAATTATTTCAACTCATGAAAGACAAGGACCTACATCCAAGATTACTCCATCCAGCAAAGCTTTCATTTAGAATGGAAGGGCAGATCAAGTGCTTCTCAGATAAGGTCAAGTTAAAGGAGTTCATCATCACTAAGCCCTTATTGTATGAAATGTTAAAGAGACTTATCTAAGAAATTGAAGATCAAAAACTATGAACACTAAAATGACAATAAACTCACAACTATCAACAACTGAACCTAAAAAAAAAAAAAACAGAAACAAAAACTAAGCAAACTAGAAGAGGAACAGAATCAGAGAAACGGAGATCACATGGAGGGTTTTCAG
>JAPYXV010003927.1:0-11814 GCA_028533065.1 Trachops cirrhosus
GAAGAATAAGTAGCAATGAAGGTAGATAGAGAATAGATAGGGGGAGGGCAAGAATAGTATGGGAAATGTAGAAGCAAAGAACTTATGACACATGGACTGAAGTAAAGGGGGGGAATGTGGGTGGGAGAGGGTGTTCAGGGTGGAGGGGAATGAAGGGGGGATAATAGGACAACTGTAATAGCATAATCAATAAAATATATTTAAAAAAATAAAAAATAAAAAAAATAATATACATGTACTCCATAGAGTTGTGAATATTGAAAAGTCTCAGTTTTCACTGATGGGTGCAGAAGAGTGGGGGTAAAGTATGAAATCCATATGGTCACCTCTAAAATAGGAGTAAAAACAACATAGTTTTTAATATGAAATGAATATGATACAGATTGTCTGCCTTCTGTAGTTGTTGTGGCTGTTTTTTTTTTCTTCCCTGACTGTTGATATGTATAACCATGACTTTCAATTCACAATAATGGATCGTTCATTGCTGCGTCACTCCAAATGCTGACATTTCACTGTGCAACTTAAGTGCATTGTAAGTGTGGGCTTTAATAGTCTTTGGCTTTGCCTGTGCATCAACTGTTATGATTTGTATTGAAATAATGCTAGTTTAACAATTAACATTGTGAATATTGTCACCAGATGTCTTAGTCTGCTTGAGTTGCTATTACAAAACAGCACAGACTCAGTGGCTTAAACAGAAATTTATTTCCTTACAGTTCTGGAGGTTGAGAAGTCCAATATCAAGGTGTAGGTAGGTTTGGTTTCTTCTGAGGCCTCTCTCCTTGGCTTATAGATGGACACCTTTGTCACTGTTTCCCCACATGGTCCTTCCTTTGTCTGTATGTGCTCCTGGTGTTTCTTTGTGTATCCAAATCTCCTCTTCTTATAAGGTGGTAGTAAGCTTGGATCAGGGCTCACCCCAACAGCTCTATTTTAACTTAACCACCTCTTTAAAGGCCTTATCTCCAAATAGAGTCACAGTCTGAGGTACTGGGGTTAGGGCTTAACACATGAATTTTGGAGGGACACAATTCAGCCCATAACACCATGTTTTGTAAGAATGAAATAATGAAAATGAGAACCATTACAATACCAATGTCAGAATCACTGTAAAAGAAGGCCAAACAACTGTTATATTAACAGTTGAAGACCACATACAACTGGATTAGGGAGGTAAACAACCCAAACTATTACACAATATAGAGAAAATAATTTGGGATTGGGCATGATGAAGAAGGATATTGAGACTGAATCTCAGAGTCCAGGATGAAAACAGCAACTACTTCTAAATCAATCAAAAGTCTCCTCCAAAGATGCTGATGCTCCGTTGAAAATAGCAGTCAATGAATTTGCTTTGGCGTACCACACAAATGAGCATGCATTAATGTGTTACTCCATTGATTACTCCATACAATCATTAATTATTTATTCAACAAGTTTGGAGTGATGTAAGAGATTCATTTCCTAGAAACTGCAGTTCTCCATTGTACAAGGGGCCAACTGTTAGTGTGTTTGCCTATAAGGGGTGGGAGGATTGAGGCTACTGGAGTTTGTGATTAAGGAGAACCTAGTTTCTTCTTCTGGAGAATGCTCAGGTTATCTAATAGGAGAGTAAGTTAGTTTTCCTGGATTCTGCCTATAGGAGGGAAACAAATTTCAACTTCAGAGGAAACATGGCTCTGGGTCAAAGCAGGAAGACTTTCCCTGCCAGCAGTTCTTCCCCCCAGGCTGTTGTACTATGACTCTGTAGAGAGAAGCAAATAAAATATGTTTCATATCCTGCTGCCTAGGAATTACTCTTTCCTCAGCTATCTGTTGCAGACTGTGAAGTAGAGAGACCACTGACAGGGAAGTCAGAAGACTGAACTTCTCACGTTCTCACTAACTCCCCACTTACCTCCACTCTACCTTTTTCACGACCTTGATAAGACATATATCTGCAAAATGGGGCTGAAAATACATGCTTCACTGGACTGTCAAGAGGATTAACTTCTCGTGCAAGTGGAACACCTACATACCAGTTATTTGCTCAATGCCAGTTGGTCCTATGAGAATCAACAGTTGCCAGGACCAGGCCCTTGAAAATCAAAAAGGTTGCCTTCCTTTCCATCCACAATGAAAATAACATCACTGTGATCCTTAAAAATTGAAATAGCCAGTTGTATACAAGCAAAATGAGTTTATTTTGGAATAGCTGAGAATTGAAAATTGGGACAAGCAAGCTATTACAAAACTATAGGCAAATCTGGAAAACAAATAGGAGCCTTCATGTACAGAGAAAAGGGAAGAGTTGGAAAGAGCTTTATAAACAAAATGCTGATTGGAGGGAACAGGAATTTCCAAGTACAGGGGCTTCCCATTGACTGAGTCATGGCAGTTTCTGATTGGCTGGGTCTGTTGCTAGGCAAACAGAAAATTCTCAATCTCAATAGGATAATCAAGCAAGCTTCACCGTTCATCAAGTATGTGAATGGTGAAAACTGGTAATGTGTGAGAGCTTTCCCTTCATGGCTTTCCAAGTCAATTTTAAATGAGGTTTCTTTTATTTATTTTCACTTTACATAGGTTAACACATTTTAACCTTCCAAAAACCTTATGAGTTAAGAACTATTATCCCCACTTATGGGGAACACATGGTATGTAATTTGAGACACAGATATGAATAAATTTGAGACACAGAGATGAAGTAACTCTCCTAGAGTCATACAGTTGGTAAGTGATAAAATCGCTATTTGAAACCAGGAAGTCTGGTTGCAGTGTCTGTTCCCTGGGAGATTTGACGGCTGAATGCATCTCCCACTCTCACCCATATATGCAGAGTTCATTCCCAGGATGTGGTGGTACTTAATGTTCCCACCTAAAAGATTGGAGCCTATAGACTGCCCAGAGGTTTTGTGTGCTGGTCCTTTCAGGCCAAACAAGCTTAGCCACATTTCCACTGCCATCCACTCAGTACTCCACAGTTAAGTCAAGGTTTGGGCTCCCAACCTGTCAAATTTGCATTTGGGTGATAGGAAGGGAACTCACATACCTAGTTCCTTCAAGAGTAAACTATGGTGGAAATGAGGTTATGGCTGGGGGTCATAAGTCCCCAGAATGCAAAAATAAATCCCTGCTGGTGCCAGACTCTCACCAGGGGCACCAGTGGTCCACCCTCTAGGGGTAACAGCTTCCCTCAGGTGAGAAATAGTCATTACCATAATAGACAAAGTGTTGGTGGTAAAGACAACCTGCAATGCCAAAATGGCTTTGGTCGCTATGTTGAACCCTAAGGATTTGCACAACATTGCCCCCAGCTCCCCAACCAACCACAGAGCTGCTTCTTCCTAGCCCTTCTACTTTATCTAGCCCGCAGGCACATCAGTCTTTGTTGTTGGGTCTATAATACTGCTGGCAGCCAGCTGCCATAGGGGAAGGCAGGACTCCCTGGCCAGGAGGAAGGTTGTGGGGAAGACAAAGACTGAAAGGGGCCTCAGGGGTTACCTGGAAACCCTCAGAACAGAACAGTAGCTGTGAGGAGTGTTTGTCCTCTCCTTTTGGCCTATTACCTACAAGGAAGTAGGCAGGGAAAACGTATGGGGTAGGGGTGCAGAACTGGTGACAAAGCCTCTTCTTGACTAAATTTTATTCAGGTTCCCCTCAACTATCTTCTTAAGTAGGCCCTCAGTTTTAAGCTTCTGTGTTCCTCTCTGCATTGTCCAATTTTAGCAAGAATTATAGTAAGTCTGTTTAGCCAGAATCTCCCACCCTCACTATCTGATTACTCTTGATATCTGATCAGATTTCTCACCCTCCTTCATCCCCTAGTGATGTTTGATTACCCTAGCTGGCCTTCAGCAAGAATCCTGTTAGGTCAGTTTAGCTATAATTCCCTTTACCCCTGATGCTTCCTTTTAATTTTCAATCCATCAACACCCCACTCCAACCCTGTTTATTGGCTATAAATTCTCACTTTTCCTTGTATTTCAGGATGAGCCCAATCTCTCTCCCCTACTATAAAACTCCACTGTAGTAGTCCCCTCTGAATAAAGTCTGCCTTACTGTCTTTAAAAAGTATCATGAATAATTTTTTTCTTTAATACTGGTATGATTGTTCTGAGGTGAGAAGCTGAAATTACCAAGCACAGAGTGAGGCTTTCCTCAGAAAAAGCACCATTTAATAAAGGTTATATGTGGTCAAATAATTGTTAACAACTACTTGCAGTAGCACTGCCAGGTAGCTAGATATAGTCAACACCCCTTGGCCTGGGAAGCCCGCCATGGGCTGCCAGACTCTTCAAAACCCAGAATTCACGCTGGATCCTTTCTTCATATGTCTAGCTCTTTCTGTCTGAAGCTCATTCTTGCATTACTGCACCATTATCTTGACTACAAGATCTGCCTTGTGCACTTTCCTGCCAGACATGGATCTCAACTAAGTGCTGGGAAAGAGAATAAGTGCTTGTGTCTAGGATATATAAAGAACCCTTACAATTCAACAATAAAAAGACAAATAATCCAATAAAAACATAAGCACAAATTTTGAATATGTTTCTAAATGACATATACAAATGGCCAAAAATCAATGAAAAGATGCTCAGACATTATTAGTCATCAAGGAAATGTTGCCAATCAAAATTACAATAAACTACTACTTTATATCTCTTAGAATAGCTAGAACCAAAAAGTCAGATAACAAGTGTTGATGTGGAGGATGTAAAGACAAACAAAATGTGGCAGCAATATAATGGAATATTATTTACCTATAAAAAGGAACAAAGTACTGACACATATGCTACAGCATGGACAATTCTTAAAATATGCTAAGTAAAGGAAGCCAGTCACAAGGACCACATACCATATTATCCCATTCATATAAAAGTTCAGAAGAGGGAAATATAAAGAAACAGAAAGTAGATTATTGTTTTTTTAGGGCTGGGAGGAGGAAATTAGGAAATAAAGGGATGATAGCAACATGGGCTCTTCCTGAGGTGATGAAAATGTTCTAAAGTTCACTGATAGTTACACATATCTGTGAATATACTAGAACCCATTAAATTGCAGTACAGTTTAAATGAGCAAATTGTATGATATGTGAATTATATCTCAATAAAGTTTTTAAAAAGATTTTATTTATTTATTTTTTAGAGACAGGAGAAGGGTGGGAGAAAGAGAGGGAGAGAAACATCAATGTGTGCGTGCCTTTCACACGCCCCCAACTGAGGATGTGGCCTGCAACCCAGGCATGTGCCTTGACTGGGAACTGAACCAGCAACACTTTGGTTCGCAGGCTGGTACTCAATCTACGGAGCAACACCAGCCAGGGCTCAATAAAGTGTTTTAAAGTAATCAGAGATAAAAGGAATGAGAAATCATTAATTTAATCCAAATGAAAATGAGCAATAGAAGCCTTTCCTTCACCCTCTACAAACACATGCATACATACACACATGCACACACACATATACACACCACCTTTCCAACTCACCTGCTGTGGCTCATGAAATAGGTCCTGGTCTATATAGTAGATGCTCAAAAAATATATGTTGAATTTAGGAATATAGTTTTAAAAACATTTTGATATATTTTATTAACTATGCTATTACAGTTGTTCCAATCCCACCCCCCCTTTGCACCCTTCCACCCAGCATCCCCTACTCCCTCTGGAATTCCCGTACCTCTTAGTTCAAGTCCATGGGTCAGGCACATAAGTTCTTTGGCCACTCCATTTCCTATACCATTCTTAACATCCCCCTGCCTGTTCTGTTACTACCAATTTGTACTTCTTAATTCCAGCACCTTTTCACCCATTCTCCCCCTCCCTCTCCCAACTGGTAACCATCCAAATGATCTCAATATCTATGATTCTGTTTCTGTTCTGCTTCTTTGCTTAGTTTGTTTTTTAGATTCAATTGTTGATAGTTGTGAATTTATTGTCATTTTAATGTTCATAGTTTGGGTCTTCTTTATATTAAATGCGTGTCTTTAGCATTTTATATAATAATGACTTGGTGATGACGAACTCCTTTAGCTTTCCATTGACTGGGAAGCACTTTATCTGCTCTTCAATTCTAAATGATAGCTTTGCTGGATAGAGTAATCTAGGTTATAGGTCCTTGGTTTTCATTACTATGAATACTTACTTCTCCCCAGTCTCTTCTAGCCTAAAAAGTTTATTTTAAGAAATCAGCTGACAGTCTTATGGGAACTCTTTGTAGGTAATTATCTGCTTTTCTTTTGCTGCTTTTAAGATTCTCTCTTTACCTTTAAACTTTGGCATTTTAATGATAATGTCTCTTGGAGTGGTCCTCTTTACATACATCTTGTTTGGGACTCTCTGTGTTTCCTGGACTTGCATGTCTATTTCCTTCACCAAATTATGGGAGTTTTCTTTCATTATTTTTTCAAATAAGTGTTAAATTTCTTGCTGTTTCTTTTCTCCTTCCAGGACCCCTGTGATTCTAATGTTGGTACATGTGAAGTCATCCCAGAGGCCGTTAGCCTATCCTCATTTTTTGGAGGGTGGTATTCTTCTTGCTGCTCTGATTGAATGATTTTTTTTTCTTCCTTATGTTTCAAATCATTGATTTGATTCTCAGTTTCATCCACTCCACTGTTGGTTCCCTGCAAAGTTTTCTTTATTTTACTTAGTTTTACCTTCATTCTGATGGGATCATTTTAATGCTGTTGCAGTACCCACTGAGTTCTTTGAGCATTCTAATAACCAGTTTTTTAAACTCTGCATCTGATGGATTGCTTATCTCTATTTTGTTTAGTTCTTTTTCTGGAGTTTTGATCTGTTCTTTCATTTGGGTCATATTTCTTTGTCTGGTCATTTTGGCAGCCTCCCTGTGTTTGTTTGTATGTGTTAAGTAGAGCTGCTTTGACTCCCTGTCTTAGTAGTGTGGTCCAATGTAGAAAAGCCACTATTAGCAGCTTCAATGGAACTATAATTTGAATAAGGTGGAACTCTAGGTAATTGCCAGGGCAGAGCAACCCCTATGAACCAGGTTGATGGGGCCACAGATATGGTGCCACCACCCTGTGACTCTGTGTGGTGGAGGGTTTAGAAAAGGAATAATGGCTGCTGCCTGGCCTCTGGAGTTTTTCTGTGAAGAAACTGTCCTCCAGCACTCACCCTGATGGCAGACACTTCAGTTCCTCCTTATATGCCACTGGTGCCCTTCAAACTGCTGCTCCAGTGTTGGAGCCCAGAGGGAGTGAGTCTGTGTAAGTTCATTGCAGGCCCTTTAAAAGGAGACACCTGAGAATTCCAGTTTCTTGCACCACACAACCCCACTGGTTTTACAGCCATAAGTTATGGAAGCTTATTTTCTTGACATTGGAACCCTGGGCTGGGTAGTCTGGTGTGGGACCAGTATCCCTCACTCCTGAGATATTACTCCTGATTTTTATCCAGCAAATGTGGGTATGGGATCAGCCTGTTCCACATCACCGCATCTTTGTGTCTCTGCCTCTCCTACCCATCTGAATGAATGTGACTTCTTTAATCCTTGGTTGTCAAACTTCTATAAAGCTTGATTTTCTGATGGTTCTGAGTGACAGTTATTTTGTACTTTAGTTGTAGTTTTTGCTATGGTTGTGAGAGTGGATGAGCCATGTTTACCTACACCTCTATCTTGACCAGCAGTCTAATCCTCCATATTCTTTAGCCTCCTCTATTTGGGCTTAAGGATTTTTCTTAATTCTCTAGAATTAGGTTGCCAACTTCCTAAATCCTCTCAAACAAGCAACAGCCAGCCTCAGTGAGCCCCCAGCTCCTGCACCTTTTCCTAAGTGGTCACAGGCCTGGCACTAGCAGCAACCAGCCTAGATTCACAGCTTGGCTTTGCCTGGGAATCTCTAAGCTCAGCACAAGTAGCAGTCATCTGCAGATGGATTTATAGCTCAGGCAGGGTGGCCCTGAGCAAAACGCAGGTGGGGGCTGACCTTGCCCTGCACCACATGGGAAACCCCAGAACCTGTGCACCCAGTGAACACATAAAGACCATGTCAGAGCACCACCACCCTGCCCCATGACAGCTGATACTCCATGGAAGGCGGAGGTTGGTGGTCAATGGTCACAGCCTGTCCTTACAGCTGACTGGCTTGGGTAAATCCCTCCCATTGATGTGCCTACAGCAATCAAGGCTCAACTACAAGAGGAGGGTATACTCAGTCTACATGAAGGGCACACCTTGAGTACTCAGCTTGGGTGATAGGGGAGGCTATGCCACTGGACCCTATAGGATATCTACTACATTAGGCCATACTACCAAGATAGGGAGTCATAGCAATTCTACCTAATACATAGAAACAAATACAGGGGTGCTGCCAAAATGAGCAGACAAAGAAATATAGCCCAAATGAAGCAGAAGAGAAACAGAATCATAGATATGAAGACCATCTGGATGGTTACCATTTGGGATGCAGGAGGGGGAGAATGGGGGGAAAGGTGCTGGGATTAAGAAGTACAAATTGGTAGTAACAGAACAGGTAGGGGGATGTTAAGAACAGTATAGGAAATGGAGTAACCAAAGAACTTATATGCCTGACCCATGGACATGAACTAAGTGGTGTGGGAATTCTGGAGGGAGTGGGGGATGCTGGGTGGAAGCATGCAAAGGGGGGAAAATTGGGACAACTGTAATAGCATAATCAATAAAATATTAATTAATTAATTAATTTTAAAAAGGAATATTTAGAATCCCCTTCTGCCAGAACCTTTGGACTCTTGGGACAGCTGAACAAGGGTGGAAACGAAGAGTCTAATGATATCCAGAGGCTGAGCCTTCCTGATGGGCTTTTATGGGAATACAAACATGGAGGAAAATTCAGACAGTGACAGAAGGAGAGACATCAGTCTCCCAGTGTCAGAGAGAGACAAGGCAGCTGAATGTTGAAAGAGCAAAAACAGAATAAATGGTCCAGGCAGCTTGCCATCTTTTCCTGAGTTATTCTTTCACTGAGTGGATTCCTTCAACTGAAAGTGCTATCAATTCCTAGCTTCTTCAACATAGTTTAGATATTAAGAGCATGAACTCTTAGTTCTCTAGTAACCTTGGCAAATCACTTACCCTCTCTGAACCTGGGTTTCTCCATTACAAGACAAGGATCATGATAGCACTCACCTCATAGAATTAGATTAGATTAGATTGAAGGGTACAGAAAGCAATTGGAACAGAGCCTGACATGTAGTAGGTCATCAGTGCATAGTATATATTATTATTACTATTTCTCACATTGAATGCAACTATAAATGACTGTTGGATTATCCATGCCAGTGTATACTACTTTGAGGCCAAATTATAGGACCACTGGCCTGGAAGGAATGCTAGAGATTATATATTGCTGTTTTTTTCTTTAATTTGACACATTAAAAACCTAAGATCCAAGGGAGACAAATGTATTTCAGGAAAAGGAAAGCTTGTATGAAATCAAAAGGTATGAAAGAGAGTGAAAAGGGATTTATAGTGGCTGCAATGCTAGATAAATGAGAGTGTGTATGCATGTGTTAGAGAGGTGGGGAGAATGGATGAAAACTGGAGGGTAGATAATGCTATAGAAGAAATAAAGACAAGAATATAATGTGCTTTTGTATCAAAGTTAGGAATTTGGCCTTTACCTAGATAAGCTCTGTCCGTTAAAAATATAAGCCACATGCACAGCTTTAAATTATCTTAAGAGTAGCTGCATTAAAAAAAAGAAAAAAGAAAGAAGTAACTTCAAGTTTAATACTATATTTTATTTAACCCAATATATTAAAATACTATTTCAACATGTAATCATCATAAACAATTATTAATGACATATTTCACATTCTTTGTAAATACTAAGTCATTTAACTCCAGTATGTGTTTTACATTTACAATGCATTTCAATTTGAACTAGCTCCCATTTCAAATGCTCAGGAACCACATATTTCTAGAAGGTAGTGTATTTGTGAGTACAGATCTATGCAATGAGGAGCCATTGAAGGATTTTAGGCAGAAGGGTGCCATGATCTGATGTGTGCCTCAGAGCAAGAATACTGGTGATGATGGCAAGAGTGGATTGGGACAGGGACCACTCAGGATTGCTATGTATAGTTATGCAGATTGTATGGTACAAGGAGCATGAATACGGGGGCTGAAATCCAGCCCATATTCCATATTTCAAGTCAAGTGCCCTGGCCCAACACGGCCATCTCAGAGCAAAGTGAGCCTTTCCTTAATTGGTAAGTTTAGAGGCAGTGCCTGTTTTCTAATTTTCACAAAGATGCCACAACTGCTAATAGTAGCCCTGGGGAATATCAGATTAGAGTACAAGGTACAAACCTCAGCTCCTACTTCTGATGGATAAGAACAATCACATCTCTTTATAAAGCAGAGTTAATTCCATTTTGATTTCTCAGTCCCATAAGTCTAGAGGGAAACTTAACCTAAGTTATTCTTGGGACACCTCACTCAGAGTTGCACATGAATTCTGACATTTTATATGTACCAGGGCATGGGGGTATGGACCTCTAGCTAGTTATCAAGTCATCTGTTCATGCTGGTTAATGTCGAGATATCCATGGACCCTTATGCAGGGTCTTTCAGGTCTGGCAACACTCTGATGAATTTGTGAAAAACGTTTGCTTATGGCCCCAACTTTCTAGATTCCCTACCTCACATCTTCCCTCTAGGGCCTTCCTCACACACTGTCCAGAATCCAGGCCAGGCTCTATCACTTTGGAATTCACAGAGCTCTTTCTCTTCTCCCCTTCTATTGGGAGAATCTCTTTTTCATCCTAGGAATTCCTTTCCCCCTTCTGTTTCTTTGCTGGCAAACTTTTTCCTTCCACTGGGTCTCAAGGTTTTTGTGAACAAAAGTCAGAAAGTGTTGTGGTAACTCTCAGTTTTTCTGCCCTGCTACAAACCTCCGGGTGGCCAGGAGAACTAGAACCAGCTACTTGCTTGAGGGAAGAAAAGAAAAGGAAGAATATGTATAGAGAAAAAAATATGGGTTTATATTACCCTCTTAAAATATTACCCAACAATAGAACTTCCAACCAAGATGGAGGCATAGGTAGACACAATGTGCCTCCTCACACAACCAAGATAGGGACAACAACAATTTAGAAACAGAATAACAACCAGAACTGACAGAAAATTGAACTGTATTGAAGTCGGACACCCAAGGAATTAAAATAGACATGTTCATCCAGACTGGTAGGAGGGGCAGAGTTGGGCAGCCAGGCATGGGTCACAGAGCAGAGAGCAGAGAGCATTGGGACCAGACACATAAGGCAACTGGGGCACACAGCACTGCAGCAGGCAGACCCTGGGCATGCAAGTGGCGGCTAGAAGACCCCGGCTAGGGGGTGGCAATCAGCAGACCCAGCAAGGTGGCAATTGTGAAACAAGGCACTGTGTGCAACCCAGGATCCCAGTGATGGGAAATACAGCCTTGGGGCACTGATTGAAAACACCTGTGGGGGTTGAGACACAGGGAGAGACTCCCAGCCTCACAGGAGAGGTTGTTGGAAAGTCCCACGGGGTACACAAGCCCACCCACACAGGAATTGGCACCAGAGGGGCCCAGTTTGCTCGGGGGAAGTGGCGGAAGGGACTGAGGTCCGACGGACAGCAGAGCAAGCGCCATTGTTCCTTCTCGGACCCCACCCCCACATACAGTGTCACAACCCAGCCACTGGGGTGCCCTGCCCTGGGGAACACCTAAGGTTCCGCCCCTCATTTGTAATAGGCAAGGCCAGACCAAAAAAAAAGGAGAGAGAGAGAGAGAGAGATGGCTCAAACAGAAGAACAATTGAAAGCCCCAGAACCCATCCTTTTAAGCAACCAAGAGATAGCC
>JAPYXV010003928.1:0-11814 GCA_028533065.1 Trachops cirrhosus
ACATATAAATTTTTCTTCTTTTTATTTCTATGCTCTGTAACAATTTAAGTAGAAATGAAATGATCTTTAAAGAATTGCCATAATTCCCTATGTAACTGTTGGGTTTGGGTAACTTTGAGGAGGTAGTTTTCAAATTTTTGTCTTTTTTTAAGATTTTATTTATTTACTTTTAGAGAGAGAGGAAAGGAGGGAGAAAGAGAAGGAGAGAAACATTGACGTGAAAGAGAAATCTCTACCTACTTCCTCTCACATGCATTCTGACCAAAGACCAACTGGGCACGCAACCCAGGCCTGTGCCTTGACCAAGAATTGAACTGGCAACCTCCCACCTTCCAGAACGATGCCCAACCAACTGAGCCATATCAGTTAGGCTGACTCTTTATCTTTTTAACATGATAATCAGTCTGTTTAAGCTTTCCATTACAATTAGGGTCAATTAATGATTAATTGTATTTTTGCTTAGGATTCCAAATTTATTTCCATAGATTTATGTGAAATAACCTCTCATTATCTTAATTTCATCTTTTTAAATTTCTTTCTGTGTTATTTTGTTTTTATTAAGTATTTCTTAATAGTTAGATAATAGTGGTATGTCTATTTGGTGGTTTTGCCAAAGAATTATAATTTGAGTTTTCAATACTACTATTGATTTTATAATTTGTGCACAGTAAATATACTTAGGATATACTTATTCTAAATATAGAGTTTGAGTAGTTTTGAAATGCATTTTTGTAACCATGTACAAATATAAATACAAATATAATTGCAATCAAAATATAAAGTATTTTGATCATCACAAAAACTCTCATGCACATTTGCAATAAATCATCACCATTGCCCCTGTTCCCATGAGTCACTGATCTTCCTATCAATATAGGTTAGTTTCATTTATCCTAGAATGGCAGTAAATAAATATTATTATATTATTAATAAATAAATAAAATTATTTATAATTTAATTCTAAATAACTTTATGATTTTATAATTTACAAATAAAATTACACATTGTGTAGTCTTTTGTGTCTGCCTTTTTTTCACCCAACATAATGTTTTTGAGTTTCATCAAAGTTGTTGCTTGGACAATATTATATTAGTAATGCATTTCTTGTTACTGCTCGGGACACTACTGTATGAATATAACAATTTGCACATACTTTTACCATATATCACATATCTTCTTTGTGAAGTATGTTTCAGTCTTTTGCTCTTATATAGAGTTGTTTGTGTTCCTATTAATGAGCTGTAAGAATACTCATTTACAAAGACAAAAATGTGCAAAGCTATAGAATATATATGGTGACAATGCATACAAATTGTATTATATTTCTAGAAAGGAATATTGTGTATATACATACCTATCCAGAAAGAATATAAATATTTTCTGTCAATCTGTGACTTGCCCTTTTATTTTAGTAATATTTTTTTGGAAACTTTATCTCTGAACTCTATTTCTGTCCTATCATCTCTGCTCTTTTCAGTTACATGACCCAAGAAATTTCTCTCCAGGCAAAAGCCTGTGTGAACCGGGGTTTTGCCAAAGCATGCTAAATAATGCCTATTGAGCTCATGGCTATCTATCAACAGCTCTCCTTGTGTCAAGACGTCAAATCAACAAAAATATTTATTGCCATTTTGGAACCCTAGCCCTGAGCAGAGAAGTAGTTGGTTCCAGATCACACAACAACATTGACTTTTATTCTCCTCTGGGAAGTAGATGGTATATGTTTCCCTATGATGTTTACTTCCCTTTGTTTATAGATTTTGTATTATTTCTAAGCCACTCCATAGTTTTCTCTATTAATTTAGATGCATATCTTGACTCCCAACTAGATTTTGAGTTCTTTAATGCTGAAACATAATTCTCTGCATTTAGTGAACACTGAAAAAAAATTCTGAGCATTCTGAACTTTTTCTTTTTCTGGTGTTCTATCAGATAAGTCACCAACTCTTACTTAATTTTTCTTGTTATTACTTTGGGAATAATTTTCTTCCCTTATACCTTTTAACCAATTATACACCAAGCCCTGCTGATACTTTCTCTCTGAAATTTGTTATTTTACATCCCTACCACTGTTTAGTTAGTCCAAACACAGTACTTCTTGCTTAAATGATGTATCGTTTCTCACTTTGTTTTCCTGATGCTAGTGGGTAAAACTCTAAAAGCACATCTAAGACATAGTCTATTCTGCTGTCAGCAACACTTTCCAAAACTCTATTTCATTAATTTATTTATATGCAGCACTCTGTCATGCTTTGTAGTTGTTAAGATGAAAAAGGAAGAGCCCCTAGCTTTACTTTTATTAAGTAGGGTAGACAAACTTAAGAAAAATAATAATGAATCAAAGAAACAAACATGAATCAATTTATTTGGGAGCATATAAATAAGAGAATGTTTGAGTTGAGCCTTAAAGGAAGAGTAGTAATGTTTTTATTTTTGGGGTATTCCTTTGCTTTTTAGTTGGAGCCAGTTTAAAGACTAATTTGGATTGTGGACAATGGAGGTGTATAGGGGTGGATATGGGTGGGGATTGTCCAATATTTTATTTTTAGAAGACAGTGTGAATGACAATTAAAAGTCTGTCAAAACTAGGAAATTTTGATCATTTTAGTTTTTTGTTGTTGTTGTTGTTATGACTTTGGCATAACCAAAAGAAGGAAAACAACAAATCTGAAAATAAAACACAACTAGAACTGACAGAAAATTAAACTGTATGGAAGTTAGACAACCAAGGAGTTAAAGAAGACACATTCATCCGGTAGGAGGGGCAGAGACAGGCAGCTTGCAGAGAGGACTCATGGCAAGGCAGCGGCTGGTGGACCTGGTGAGGCAGCAACTTGTGAAACAGGGTAGTCCCACAATCACATGTAGATAAACCAGGAGGAACAACTGGGGAGCGAGAGAGACCATGCAACCCAGGGTCCCAGGGCAGGGAAATAAAGACTCAAATCTCTGACTGAAAACACCTGTGGGGGTTGAGGAGGCAGTGGGAGAAACTCTCAGCCTCATAGGAGAGTTCGTTGGAGAGACCCACAGGGCCCTAGAATGTACACAGATCCACTCACCCTGAATCAGCACCAGAAGGGCCCAATTTTCTTGTTGGTAGTGAGGTAAGTGACTGAAAACTGGCAGAGAGCAGCACAAGTGGCATTGTTCCCTCTGGGACCCCTCCCCAACATACAGTGTCACAACACAGTGATATGGGTTGCCCACCCCAACACCTAAGGCTCCGTCTGTCACCACATAACTGGTGCACCAAGAAAAAAAAATGGCCCAAATGAAAGAACAGATCAAACCTCCAGAAAAAAATACAAGTAAGTGATGAAGAGATAGCCAACCTATCAGATGCACAGTTCAAAGCACTGGTGATCAGGATGCTCACAGAATTGGTTGAATTTGGTCACAAATTAGATGAAAAAATGAAGGCTATGCTAAGTGAAATAAAGAAATGTACAGGGAACCAACAGTGATGGGAAGGAAACTGAGACTCAAATAAATGGTTTGGACCAGAAGGAAGAAGGAAACATTCAACTGGAACAGAATGAAGAAACACGAATTCAAAAAAATGAGGAGAGGCTTAGGAACCTCTAGGACATCTTTAAATGTTCCAACATCTGAATCATAGGGTACCAGAAGGAGAAGAGGAATAGCAAGAAATTGAAAACTTATTTGAAAACATAATGAAGTTGAACTTCCCCAATCTGGCAAAGGAAATAGACTTCCAGGAAGTTTAGGAAGCTCAGAGAGTCCCAAAGAAGTTGGACCCAAGGAAGCACACACTAAGGCACATCATTATTACATTACCCAAGATAAAAAAAAAAAAAGGAGAGAATCTTAAAAGCAGCAAGAGAAAAGGAGACAGTTACCTACAAAGGAGTGCCCATAAAACTATCAGTTGATTTCTCAAAAGAAACCTAGTAGGCAAGAAGGGGCTGGAAATAAGTATTCCAAGTCAAGAGGCAAGGACCTACATCCAATATTACTCTATGCGGCAAAGCTATCATTTAGAATGGAAGGGCAAATAAAGTGCTTCCCAGATAAGGCTAAGTTAAAGGAGTTCATCATCACCAAGCCCTTATTGTATGAAATGTTAAAGGGACTTATCTGAGAAAAAGAAGAATACAAACATGTATAGTAAAATGACAACAAACACAATTATTAACAACCACACCTAAAACAAAAACAAAAACAAACTAAGCAAACAACTAGAACAGGAACAGAATCACAGAAATGGAGATCACATGGAGTGTTATCAGCAGGGGAATGGGTGGGGATGGGGGGAAGATACAGAGAATAAGTAGCATAAATAGTAGGTAGAAGATAGACAGGGGGAAGTTAAGAATAGTATAGGAAATGTAGAACTCAAAGAACTTATATATATGACCCATGGACATGAACTAAAGTGGGGGAATGCTGGTGGGAGGGGGTGTGCAGGGCAGAGGAGAATGAAGGCGGGGAATGGGACAACTGTAATAGCATAATCAATAAAACATATTTTAAAAAATTTATCTTATTTTTTATGGTGGAAAAGCAAAGCATTATAAATCAGATCTATTCATTCTACAGAGATTTACTAAGAGGTTCCTTAGGCAAATATTAATCAAGTAGACATGTGACACTCTAAAGAAGCAGGACTATGGTGTGGGGAGAACACAGAAAATGTGTACAGGGATTTAGGAGCCTTCTGAGGGAAGGGCCTTAAGATCCTGGCCTTTTTTTTTAATGTTTAATGCTATCTCATTTTTACTCCTGAATTGATAAGGTCCCACAGAAGACCCACTGACAGAAGAGAAAGGATCTGAGGGGGAAGGTTCCAAGAGCCACCTAGGCTCAACAATAAGGCCCAGATGGAGGTGAAAATTGCAGTGTGGCTGATCATGGAAACCCCTCCTTATTCCTGAATAAAATTAAACATAATGACACTGCCTTCAAAATAAGCTAAAGAACTCAGACCTTCTTTGTCCAATCTTGAGCAACTTTGGGTAAAGAGAATACTCATGGAAGTAGTATCCAGACCAGCAAAGATGTCTTGGTGCTGTCCATCAGGAAACACTCCATAGTGAGGCACTAGTCCTGACTGCACCACTTTGTGGAAAAAGAAACCAGGCAGAAGCTAGCTTCTGCCCCTACTGGTGTGGCTCAGTTGGTTGGGCATAGTATTGAAAACCCAAAGGTAGTTAGTTCAATTCCTGGTCATGGCACATGCCTGGGTTGTGAGTTGGGGTCCCTGGTTGGGGTGTGTATGAGAGGCAACTAATCAATGTTTCTCTCTCACATCAATGTTTCTCTCTATCTCTTTCTCTCTTCCTTCCCCTCTCTTCCAAAATAAATTTAAAACATCTTTTAAAAAAAGCTGGGATCTGCCTATGGCCACATATGATTCTTTAGTTCTCTTTTAGTCTAGATGAGGGACTGGCCACTCTGGGCTGAGTAGTTAATTCCCCAGCAGATTCTAGATGACTACTTGGTATTGAGAAAACCCTAGGAGACATTAAAATCTTTGCTATATTAGTTTATTTGGATTGCCATAACAGGGTACCAAAGAGAGCAGAGATTTATTTACTCACAGGTCTGGAGGCTAGAAGCCCAGTACCAGTTGGTTACTTCTGAGGCCTCTCTCTGTAGCTTGCAGATGACCATCTTCTCCTTGTATCTTCACATGGTCTCACCTCTGTGTGTGTCTGTGGCCTATTTCCTCTTTTTAAAAGGACACCAGTCCTGGTGGACTAGGGCCCATCCTAATGACCTAATTTTAACCTAATAAAAGCCTTTATTTCCTCCTATAGTCATATTCTGAGGTACTCAGAATTAGGACTTCAACATGTAAATTGGTGGGGGGGCACAATTCAGTCTATAATACTTGCCAGGTTGCACAAATGGAGACTTGAGTGCATCTGAATGTTAAAAAGATATAACCCTTAGTATATTTAGAAGTTATTTTATTGTAAAATGATTACCTATCACCAGTATTATATCTAATGCTGTGCTAACTTGCTTCAGAACTTTTGGGTTAAAATAAATAAATAAATAAATAAATAAATAAATAAATAAATAAATAAATACAGAAGGCAAGACTGGGGCTTCCTGAGAGTCCTTCTGCATTTCCATTAACATCTGTCTTTCCACAGAATTTATCTTTATCCTAAATATATCTCTATGGCTGTTCTTCCATTGTAGCCTTACCTGTAATCTAAGCTGGTAAAAGAGATCATACCAGTTACATTTGCTTTTAATATTCTGATGCAAGTGTCAACTTCAGAATAAAATCTACACTTCCTGGCTTAGCAGAGCCCTGGCTTCCAGTCCCACTGCCTGCCGTGCCCCACACCATGTGAATGAGCATGTCATCCGCACCCCTGTACCTCCTCTATTCCTTTGCACTTGCTCTTCTCTTTGCCTAGAATGACCTGACCTCCTTCCATCTGGTTTCTTGTCCCTTATTTATACTCTTGTATCACTGAACAATGCTTCTGGCAATATGCATTCCATTGAGTTAAAATTGTTTTCTTGTATGTTATACCCAAAGGATTCAGAGTGCCTTTAAGATAAGGAGTGGGCCTTTCCTAATTCAATGTCTAGAGCTTGGCATGTAGAGTATTATTAGCTCAACTAAGATTTTTAAAATAAGTGATTAATTGAGCAAATTAACTTGTTGATTATACTGGTGATACTACTACTTGGTGGCACATACTTGACCCAAGAAATTGAGAAAAATTTTAGTTATTGAATACATCTGAAAATACATTTCTCAGTCCCTATTCCAACAACAGAAATAGCACCTAGATAACAACAAAAAAAGCTAGCAATATTTTCTAAAAATTTTTCTCCTACTGAGGCTTTCACAATGCTGCCCCTTTCCTTCTGGGGCTGTGGCACTAATGGCCTGAGCAACCTTCACTTGACACCAGACTGCTGGGTCCCTTCCTGATCCTGCCTCCTGCTAGAAGCTGTTACAAACCACAGTCGGGAAGTGGGGGGTAAGGCACATGTTTTTATTTTTGCCTTGTAAAAATGCAGATCCAGATCCTGGAAACAAAAATCCACCAAAACTCATAGTTCAAGTAAGGAAGTGGGATTTAGGGAGACAACATATAATAGGAGCCCTTCAAACAAATGGAAAAGCTAGTCCAGGTTTTATTATTTTAAAGGTGTTTTCATCACATCTATGGTCAATATCCATATTAAATCTGAGGTCACAGGCTTCCCAACAGAAGGCAGAAGGCAGCTTCTCCCCAAGCATCACATTCTTCCTGATACAGCCAGCTCTATATGGGAGATGGCTGATCCTGTTCCTTGCTAAACTGAGCAGCCAGTTCCTGCCCACACACAGCCTTGCTCCACCGTGGACTCCCAGTGTTAATTGCTTCCCTGGGACGTGTTGAGAAGCTAGGGCAGGAAGTAATTCTCAAGGGCTCTCTTTCTTCCTGTGCTCATTATCCCTCTCTGACACTACCAGCCTCCAGGTTTTGTCAGAGCACCCTAAGTCAGTCACAGCACAGGATGTCATCGTAGGAAACCCTCCCTCCTGAATGATATACCAGGGGGTTAATTCCCAGGCACCGTGCCTGGGGAAACAGGGAGTGTACAAGGAAGAATAGGGATTCCCAGGTAGGTCCGTGTCAGCTCTCCTGCCCTAATTACTGGGAGAAGACAGAAGCTGTGTAGGTTAGCAGACCTGAGGAATTCTGGCTGCCTACAGCATCATCACTAGATGAGCCAGAGAAGAGAGTTTTCTCATGGGTCTTTGCTTGGAATGAAGCAAGAACTCAATAAAATAGGACACTCAGGTGGTCTTCCCCTGTGGCCCTGAGAATGCCTAACCTAGATCACAGGACTTATTAAACGATGAGTTGTCTCCTGATGTGGCTCAGAGGCTATTAACAGAAATGTCCCACAGAGGGGAACACAAGAAAATTCAACTTGATAAAGTAATACCTAAGTATGGGGTAGCAACAACTTCTGAAACACAACTAACATGAATTTTTAATAAAAGCTCTCCCACTACACACCCTCATATCCTAAGCAATAAATGAATTTGTTTCTTTTTTTTTTAAGAGAAAGGTTGTACAAAAGTATGAGAAGCACTGACTAAAGAGATCAGAAACAATCTAAAGGGGCTGAGACATTGATATGCTTGAAAGTGTCCTGTTCCAGAACTATTTCAGCTCTTTCATGTGATTGTGCCTGTTTGTTTGAAAAGATGATAATTCTCCTAGCTAGATCAATGTTTATCTCATCCACTTTTGTATAGTCTATAGCGTAGTAAAGTGACAGGCATGAAGAAGGTGCCAAGTCAGTGTTTCTGGAAAGGAAGGAAATAAAGGGGAGAAAGGAGCAATGGCAGGACAGAGCCAGGAAAGGAGATAGGGAAGAAACGGATGAGGGACATTTTAGGGTTTTCCAGAATTATAGGAAAACCCACCCTCTGGGTCAAGATGTAGGTTAAAAGATTCTTTTTCATTGCAATGAATATAAAATGTCTAGAGGCCATGAAGTTGAGTGGCAGTCACAGTTTTTGTATACAGCTTTCACTCTTCAAATTAATGATCAAGTGATATTTAAATACAGCCTGCACTGCTTTTTGTAATCTTCTTCCTGAAGCTGGTCATATTCAATAAACATAACAGTCGTGGGCCTGGGAGCAAACAAGCAGAAATCCTAGACAAAGGACTTCAAACAGGGCATTTGGAAATGTTTTTCCTTCTTTGTCAAGATAGATGTTCAGATAGCTAGAAGAATGGCAGCATTAAGCTTGACCCACCTTGCTTAAAACCAATGGTCTATGCTTTATGTGAAGTATCACTTTTTTCTTATAAATAGGACAAATGATATCATGGTCACTACTAGCAGAAACTGTACCCATGAGAGAGGTTCATCCCCTGGTAATTTCACAAAACAAGAAGGTAGAAGGAAATCAAAATAGGGACTCAGAAGTTCTTAATCTTAACATTTTCTCTTTCACTAATTTTGAGGGGAGCATGGAGGAACCCCTATTTATCTGAATACACAGCATCCTCATCTAATTTGCCCCCATCTCTCTCTGTCTCTCTCTCTCTGAGGCATGAATGTGCACATGCATATTCATTGCTTACACACATGTACATGTGAGTCCTTTTTTCTGGAGGATGAAGGAAAGGAATGGAGCACTATGGGTAATTCCTGAAAAGTCTGAAAAGTTTATTTTCTTTTTAAGGACAAAAATACTAGAGAGTCTTGAGTGGAGGAGACTAGAGGAAAGAAGGTTTAGGGATTCACCAAAGAAGATAGACACATAATCTATAGATACAGACAAGAGGGTGGTGATGGCCAAAGGGAAGAGGGAGCTGGGGCTGGGTGGAGGTGGGCAAAGGGGTTGGGGTAGGGGGACATCTCTAATAATGTCAACAATTAAAATAAAGCTAAAAATAAACTGTTAACATGTTTTTAAAACAGATACACTAGAAAGAATAATGCAACAGAAATTTGTGAACTTTTTACTGTTTTTTTCCCCAGCATTTACTTCCTTTGCCCTTCTCTTGCCTCTCACATAGCCCATTACAGCAATTTAAGAATACTCTGGTTTTGGTTCTCATTAAGATAGAGTAAGAACCACCCTCTGCCCTGCCTCTCCCAGTAAGTACAGCTATAAATCCTGGGCAGAATGCATAGAGTCACTAATTTAGGACTCTGAAAAATGAATTGTAGCTCACAGGTTGAGAAAAAAGATCAGAATTCAAAGTGCCATCAAACTCCTGGTATTTACCCTTTTTCCCACCTGCCTTCCTGCCACTTGGCACCAGATGGGGGCACAGTTGTGGCAGTACACAGCACAGCAGGACTGGAACTAGGGTAAAATCAATCAGGGTGCTAGAGCATAGAGCTAGATTCTGTCCCTATTTAAAATTATGATATTTTGTTCACTATGGGTTGTTGCATCCATTTTGATGTTTTAAATGGTATATTAGAATTTTATTTTTCTTGATTATTGCTTTCTTTTGGTGCTCCCTTAAATTTTGTACCTGTAGACTGTGCCTCACTTGTAGAGTAACTAAAACCTCAGCTTTCAGCTGGAGGTCGAAAAGGTGAGCCCCAGGGAACTAACTAGAAACTACCAAAGACATTAAGGATAGAAAGGATCTCAGGGAAGTAACCCCATGGAAACTGTACATAAACTCCTGGGCTAAACCCAAAGCTGTGCACACACAGATCTGATTTTAAGGATCAAGAATCTTGGAGAACTGCACCAAGATACCTCACTGCGCAGGACACGGACTGGTCACTAGGTGGAGCACACACAGGATGGGTAGGCACAAAGGCTTTGAAAACTCAACAAACATTAGAACCATAGTCTCCCAGAAGGCAGGACTGACTTACAGCCTGAATTTACGTGAAACAAAAATACCAAAATTCCCCACAATATTTAAATAGACTACAATTCTACAATTCAAAATTAGGCAGCATGTGAAGAACAAGGAAAATTGCAACTCACATTAGAAAAATCAACAAATGCCAAGGCTGAGATGACAGAGATATTGGGATTATCTGATCAAGTCTTTATTTTTTATTTTCTTCTCTTTTTCAATTGTATGTTTTCCATTTCCATTTATCTTTCTTATACTTTCCTCCATGAGTGAAATGGCCATGAATTCTTTTTCCTTTTTGCTTCATCTCTCCACCTCCAACCCCCAACCAGCCCAGAGCTATCAGCCTGCTCTCTATCTATAAGTCTGTCTATATTTGCTTATTAGTTCAGTTTGTTCATTAGATGCCACATATGAGTGAAATCATATGGTATTTGTCTTTCTCTGACTGGCTTATTTCACTTAGCATAATGTTCTCCAGCTCCATCCATGCTCTTGTAAAGGGTAAAATTTTCTTTTTTTTTTTTTACAGCTGAGTAGTATTCCATTGCATAAATGTCTCATAGTTATTTTATTCATTCATGTAATGAGGAACACTTGGGCTGCTTCCATATCTTGGTGATTGTAAATAATGCTGCAATGAACATGGAGATGCTTACTTTCTTTTGAATTAGTGTTTTGGGTTTCTTTGGATAAATTCCCCGAAGTGAAATTGCTGGGTCATAGGCAGTTCCATTTTTAATTTTTTGAAGGATTTCCATACTGCTTTCCACAGTGGCCACACCAGCCTGCATTCCCTCCAACAGTGCAAAGAGGTTCCCCTTTCTCCATATCCTGGCCAGCACTTGCTATTTGTTGATTTATTGATGATAGCCATTCTGACAGGTATGAGGTAATATCTCATTGTGGTTTTAATTTGAATCTCTCTAATGTTTAGTGACTTGAGGACCTTTTCATATGTCTATTAGTCTTCTGTATGGAACCACAAAAGGCCCTGAATAAAAACAGCAATCTTGAGAAAGAAGAACAATAAGGCCATAGTAACAAAACAGCATGATACTGGCATAAAAAAAAAAGACACATAGATCAATGGAACAGAATAGAGAGCACAGGAATATACCCACACCTTTATAGTCAATTAATATTCGACAGAGGAAGCAAGCACATACAATGGGCTGAAGATAGTTTATTCAATAAATGAAACTATGGTGCTGGGAAAATTGGAGAGATAAATGCAGAAAAATGAAACTAGATCACCATCCTAATGCCACAAACAAGAATAAATCCCAAGTGGATTAAAGACTTAAATGTTAGGCCTCAAACCACAAAAATCCTAAAAGAAAATATAGGCAGTAAAATCTCGGACATTGCTTATACAATGTTTTTTTTGATATAGCCCCTTAGGCAAGGGAAACAAAAGAAAAAATAAACAAATGAGACTACATCAAACTAAAAAGTTTTTGCACAGCAAAGGAAA
>JAPYXV010003929.1:0-11812 GCA_028533065.1 Trachops cirrhosus
CAGAGGGGAGAGGGGAGGGAATTTTAGGGGAGAAGGGAAGGGTTTACAGGAACAAATATGGAGGACACATGGACAAAACTAGGGGGTTTGGAAAGGGGAGGGAGGAGGGGAGGAATGGGTGGGAGGGCTCGAATGGGAATAAAGGATAGAAAGTGTACTGAATAAACTAAAATTAAAAATTAAAAGAAAAGATTATATAAATGTCAATGACTATTGTATTCAATATAATAAATTTGAAAATATTTAATTACTGTTATATTCAATACAATAAACTTTTCAATTATATTTGATGTACAATATTATATATTATTGTGTTTCAAATATAATTGAAAAAATTGAAAATTTTTGAAAAGACTAAGTGACAGTCATAAAAGTAAAAAGTAAATAAATACACAAATAAATGGCTAAAAGACATTTTATATATTCATGGATTGGACAATTTTCAAAATTTAGTTTATTGTTCAATAGCAGTTTTCCTCATTTGCTCACCATTACTCTGTCCTGCACTTCCCACCCACACCTCCCACATTCAATCCTCAACCTCTCCCTGTCTTTTTCCATGGTTTATTTTAAATGTCCCTTAACATGACCCTTTCCCTTCTTTGCCCTGTTATCCCCTCCCCTACCGGCTTGGGTTACTGTCCATTTTTTCTTAATTTCAGTGTCTCTGGTTATATTTGCTTGCTTGTTTGTTTTGTCGAATAGGTTCCACTTAGAGGTGAGATCATCCAGTATTTGTCTTTCAATGCTTGGCTTATTTTACTTAGCATAATGTTCTCCAGTTCCATGCATGCTGTGGTGAAAGGTAGGAGTTCCTTATTTCTTTCTGATACATAGTATTACATTATATAAAAGTACCAAAGCTTTTTGATCCGCTCATTTATTGATGAATACTTGGGCTATTTCCAGCACTTGACTATTGTAAATTGTGCTGCTGTGAACATTGGGGTGCATAGGTTCTTTTGAATTAGTGTTTCAGGGTTCTTAGGGTACAATCTCATCAGTGGTCAAAAGGGACCACTTTTGACCACTTTGCTGGATCCATTTTTGTTTTTTGAGGCAATTCCATATTGTTTTCCACAGTGGCCACACCAGCCTTCATTCCATCCAACAGTGCACTAGGGTTCCCTTTTCTCCTCATCCTCTCTAACATTTGTTTTTTGTTGATTTGTTTATGATGGTCTTTCTCACTGGTGTGAAGTGGTATCTCATTGTGCATTTAATTTGCATCTCTCTGATGTCTAGAGATACTGAGCATCCTTTCCTATGTGTCTGAGCCCTCACTATGTCCTCCTTGGAGAAGTGTCTGTTTAGGTCCTTTGCCCATTTTAAATTGGGTTGTTTGTCTCCCTGGAGTGTAGTTATGTGAGTTCTTTACATATTTTGAAGATCAAACCCTTGTCTGAGGTATCTATCATTGGTGAATATATTTTCCCATATGGTTGGTTCCCTATTCATTTCGCTGATGTTTTCTTTAGCCATGCAGAACCTTTTTAGTTTGATGAGTCCCATTTGTTTATTCTTTCCTTTGAATCCTTGCCAAAGAGGATATATCAGTGAAAATACTACTGTGTGCAATATCTGAAATTTTCCTGCCTGTGTTCTCCTTTAGGACTTTTATGGTGTCATGACTTCTATTTAAGTATTTTATCTCTCTAGAGTTTATGATAGTGTATGGTGTAAGTTGGTATTCTAGTTTCATTTTTTGCATGTAGCTGTCCAGATCTCCCACACCAATTGTTGAAGAGGCTATTTTTACTCCATTTTTGCTCCTGTCTCCTTTATCATATATTAATTGACCATAGAGACATGGGCTAATTTCTGGGCTCCTTTTTCTGTTCCAGTAATTTATGTGTCTGTTCTTATGCCAGTAAAAGACTATTTTGATTACAGTGGTGTTGTAATATAATTTGATATCAGGTATTGTAATCTCTCCTACTTTGTTATTCTTTCTCAAAATTGCTGAGGCTATTCAGGGTCATTTATGGTTCCATATAAAGTTTTGAAATGTTTTTTCTATATCTGTGAAATATATCATTAGTATTTTTTAAAATTATTTTATTGTTGTTCAAGTAAAGTTATCTACTTTTATCCCCCACCACTCACCCACCCCCAACCCAGCCATCCTCACCCCCTTCCCCTGATTCCACTTCCCCTTTGGTTTTGTCCATGTGTCCTTCATAGTTGTTCGTGAAAACCTTTATGCTCTTTCTCCTTATTACCTCCTTCCCACCTTCCCTCTGTTTACTGTCAGATTCTTCTTAATTTCAATGTCTCTGGTTATATTTTGTTTACTTCTTTGTTTTGTTGATTATGTTTCACTTAAAGGTAAGATCATATGGTATTTGTCTTTCACCACCTGGCTTATTTTACTTAGCATAATGCTCTCCAGTTCCATCCATGTCATCACAAAGTGTCAGAAGCAGACACTTCTTTCTTTCTTCTGCATAGTATTCCATTGTGTAAATGTACCACAGTTTTTTGATCCATTCATTTACTGATGGGCACTTGGGTTGCTTCCTGAACTTGGCTATTGTAAATTGTACTGCTGTGAACATTGGGGTGCATAGGTTCTTTTGGATTGGTGTTTCAGGGTTCTTAGAATATAATCTCAGCAGTGGAATCCCAGGTGAAAAGGCCGTTCCATTTTTAGTTTTCTTAGGAAATTCCATACTGTTTTCCACAGTGGCTACACCAGTCTACATTTCCAACAGTGCACTAGGTTCCCTTCGCCACATCCTCTCCAACACTAGTTGTTTGTTGATTTTTTTATGATGGCCATTCTGACTGTCGTGAAGTGGTATCTCATTGTAGTTTTAATTTGCATCTCTCTGATGGCTAGTGATGCTGAGCATCTTCTCATATGTGTCTGGGCCCTCTGTATATCCACCTTGGAGAAGTGTCTGTTCAGGTCTTTTGCCCATTATTTAATTGGGTTGTTTGTCTTCCTGGAGTGTAATTATGTGAGTTTTTTTATAGATTTGGGTGATCAAACCCTTATATGAGGTTTTCCCATACAGTTGGTTCTCTTTTCACTTAAATGCTTTTTTCTTTAGCCATGCAGAAACTCTTTATTTGATGAGGCCCCATGTGTTTAGTCTTTCCTTTATGTCCTTTGCTGTAGAGGACACATTGGTGAAAGTATTCTTGCATAGTATATGTGAGATTTTCCTTCTTAAGTTTTCCTCCAGGACTTATATGGTGTCATAAATTATATTTAAGTCTTTTATCCATCTCGACTTTATTTTTGTGTATGGTGTAAGTTGGTGATCGAATTTCATTTTTTTCCATGTAGCCTTCTAGTTCTCCCAACACCATTTGTTGAAGAGGCTATTTTTGCTTCATTTTATGCTTCTGCCTTCTTTGTTGAATTTCTGGGCTCTCTAATGTGTTCCATTGGTCTATGTCTCTGTTCTTATGCCAGTATCAGGCTGTTTTGACTACAGTGGCCTGGTAATACATTTCATTATCAGGTATTATGATCCCTCCTACTTTGTTCTTCTTTCTCAAAATTGCTGCAGCTATTTGGGGTCATTTATGGTTCCATATAAATTGTTGAAGTGTTTGTTCTATGTCTGTGAAATATGTCATTGATACTTTATAGATATTGTGTTGAATATAAATTGCTGTGGACATTTTGCTGATGTTAGTTCTTGCAACCATGAACAGGGTATATGCTTCCATTTCATTGTGTGTTTCTTAATTTCTTTCTTCAGTGGTCTTTAATATTTTGAGTAGAAGCCTGTCACCTTCTTGGTGAAGTTTATTGCAAGATACTGTTTTTCTTGTTGCTATAGCAAATAGGATTTTTCCCTAATATTTGTTTCTGATATTTCATTGTTGGTATACAAAAATGCCTTTGATTTTGTAATATTGACATTGTATCCCACTGTTTGCCAAATTCATTTATTAGGTCAAGCAGTTTTTTGGTGCTGTCTATATGATTTTCTATGTACACTATCACATCATCTACAAACAGTGATGATTTTACTTCTTCCTTTCCAATTAGGATGCCTTTTATATCTTCTTGTCTGACAGACCATCCTTACATCTTTAGAATGAATCTCACTTGATCATGGTGTATGGTCTTTTTAATATATTGCTGGATCCAGATTGCCTATGTTTTGTTGAGAATTTTAGCATTCATGTTCATCAGCAATATTGTCCTGTAGTTTTCTTTCTTTGTTGTGTCTTTATATGGTTTTGGGATTAGGATGATGCTGGTCTCATAAAAAGAGTTTGGAATTCTTCCCTTCTATTGTATTTTTTGGAATAAGTTGAGACTCATAGGGGTTATCTGTTCCTTAAATGCTTTCTAAAATTCTCCTATGAAACTGTCTAGTCCAGGGCATTGTGTACCTGGAGTTTTTTTGATTACTGCTTCAATTTCAGTAGCTGTTGTTAGTCTGTTCAGGCTTTCTGCATCTTCTTGATTCAGTTTTGGAGAATTTTATGATTCTAGAAATTTGTTCATTTTGCCTAGGTTTTCAATTTTCTTGGCATATTGTTTATAGTAATGTCTTAACCATCCTTTGTATTTCTGTGGTATGAGTTTCAATTCTCCTCTTTCATTCTGATTTTGATTATTTGGGTCCTTTTTGGTTTCTGTTGATGAATCTTCTTAAAGGCTTCTCAATTTTGATTTTCTTTTCATAGTACAAGCCCTGGATTTATTAATCCTTTGAATTGTTCTTTTAGTCTCTATGCCATTTAATTCCCCACTGATCTTGATTATTTCCTTCCTTCTATTCCCCTGAGCATGTTTGTTGTTGTTCCTCTAGTTCCTATAGATGTGGGATTAGGCTTTTTATCTGAAATATTTCTATCTTTTTTAGGTAGGCTTGTGTTGTTGTGAACTTTCCTCTCAGGACTGCCTTTGCTGTGTCCCATAGGTTTTGCACTATTGTTTGTTCATTTTCACTTGTCTCTACAAACTTTTTAATTTCTTCCTTGATCTCATTATTAACCCACTAATTGTATAATGAATGCTATTCTGTCTCCATAAATTAGAATCTTTTTTTAGTTTTTTTTTTCTTTGAGGTTGGTTTGTAGATTCAGTCCCTTGTGGTCAGAGAAAATGCTAGATATTATTTCAATTTTCTTGAGTTTGTTGAGACTTGTTTTGTGTCCTATCATGTGGTCTGTCTTTGAAAATGTTCCATGTGCATTTGAAAAGAATATGAATTTTGCTTCTTTGTGATGAAAGTTTCTATATATAACAGTTAACTCCTCTTGTTCTAATGCATCAATCAGTGCCACAATATCCTTGTTGATATTTTGTTTGGAAGATCTATCCATTTTTGATCATTGGGTGTTAAAATCCCCTAGTGTATATGTGTTACTCTCTATATCTTTCTTGAAGTCCTTATGTATTTGGGTGCTCCTATGTTGGGTGCATATATGTTTATAATGCTTATGTCTTCTTGATGTATTCTTCCCTTGAGTATTATGAAGTGTCCTTTTCTGTCTCTTTTTAGGGCCTTTGTTTTGAAGTCTATAGTTTCTGAGGTAAGTATTGCTACCTTTGCTTTTTCTCTTGTCCAATACATTGGAATATTTATTTCTAACCCTCACTTTCAATCTGTGTAGATCTTTTCTTCTGAGGTGGGACTCTTGTAGCAGCATATGTGCACTCATGTATACTTATCCATTCAGCTACCCTAGACCTTTTGATTGGAACATTTAACCATTTACACTGAAGTTTTTATTGCTCGGTACTTATTCATTGCCATATTTCTCCTTTGTGCTGGTGTTCCTCTCTCACACATTCTTTTTCTTCATCTTCTTAATGCAGTCCCTTTAACATGTCTTGCAATGCTGCTTTGTTAGAGGTGTAATTTTTAGTCTTCTTTTGTCCAGGAAACTCCTTATTTTACCTTCCATTTTAAATGAGAGTTTTGGTGGACAGAGTAGTCTTGGTTGCAAGCCTTTGCTTTTCATTACTTATAATATTTCTTTCCATTCCTTTCTATCTTATAGCATTTCCATTGAAAAGTCAGCTGCTAGCCTTATTGGGACTCCCTTGTGTGTTATTTCCTGTTTATCCCTTGCTGACTTTAAAATTCTCTCTTTTTCTTTGAATCCTGCCATTTCAATTATGATGTGTCTTGGAGTGGGCCTTTTTGGGTTCATCTTGATTGGGATCCACTGTTCTTTCTGGTCTTGTGTGACTTTTTCTCTCATCAAATTAGGGAAGTTTTCCTTCATTACTTTTTCAAACATGTTTTCTATCCTCTGCTCCTCCTCTTCTCCCTTTGGCATCCCTATTATACAGATGTTATTACATTTCATATTGTCCTGCATTTCTCTTAACTCCTCTTTTTTTTTTAGATTTTTTTAGTCTTTTTTTTTCCTTTTCTTTGCTCTTTCTGGGAATTCTTTTTTACTTGTCCTCAAACTCACTGCTTCAATCCTCTGCTTTATCTAGCCCGCTTTCTATTTTTTCTACAATTCAAAAATTGTATTCTTCACTTCCCTTGGCTCTTGTTGATAGTTTGTCCTTTTTTAATGTTGATGCACTTTGCATTGTATTCCTTATAGCTTCCCTGTACTTTTTGGTAATTCTCACTGAGCTCACTGAGCTTCATGATAACTGTTGTTTTGAACTGAATATCTGATAGTTTACTTGCCTCTATTTCATTCAGCACTCTTTCTTGGGATTTCTCCTTTCTTTTCAATTGGATCTGTTTCTTTGTCTTATCATTTGGTAGACTCTTCTTGTTTGCTTCTGCTTCTTAAATTGATCTGTTTTGACTCCCTGCCTTTGTGGTTTGAAATTCTCTGGTAGAAGACCTGTAGGATTCAGTGGTACAGTCTCCTTGATTTCTTGATCTTGATGCTCTTGGGATGCGCTTTATACCATTTATGTTGGCTCTCTGGATGTAATTGTTTTGATTGTTATTAGGTCATTTTCTGGTAGGTCCTTCATTCCAGGTGGTTGAATGAGGGTTGCTTCATCCACCTTGTCTTACATGCTGTTGTGTAAGTGTTTCCAGAACAAAATGACAAAGCCCAGGAAATAAACCCACACCTGCAAAAATAACTCCCTCCTCAATTCCACAATCAACAGCAAATGAACCAGTAATAATAAGCATATAGATAGATTAAGATTATTATAAGAAAGAATGAATATGAGATGGGCTACTGAAAGAAAATGATTTTGAAAGGGTAGAGGGAGGAGCACTAATAAGAGTAGGAAATTGGAACCATACAAAGAAAGTAAAATTTACATCATAAATGAAAAAGGAATGAAGAAGGCAGAATGGAGTACGAGAAGGGAAATATATATTTCTAAGTTTAAACAGAAATTAAAATAAAATAAAGTGATAGAAAGAGAAAGGAAAAAAATCATAAGATAAAAGAAACCAAATTGGAGCAAAATATCCACTACAGTTCTATCAATAACAAATGTGCTAGAATTAATATAGGTGGGATTGGAATAAGAGGGGAAAAAGAAAGAAAAGTTTAAGAGATATCTAGGGGAAAGGAATGTGATTTTGAGACAACAGAGGGAGAGGGAATATTAAGAGTAAGGAAAGAAAACCAGGCCAAGACAGAAATATTAGAAGTTGAGATGAAAAGGAAAAGAAGAAAGAAAGAAAAGAAAAAAAGACAAGATGAAAGAGATAAAAAAGAGAAAAATAAGGTGAAGACAGAGGAATATTAAAATTTGAAACAAGAAAAAGAGTAGGAGAGGTGAATGGTAAATTTTGAGATTTCCAATACAACATTATTGAAGTTGTAGAGATAAGATTTAAAAAATTCAACAACAATGTTATCTACAACCAGAGAGCAAAGATTGCTAAAGGTAGAGTGAGATCGTGGATACTTTAAGACTGGGAAAAAGAGTGTGAGATGACCATTGATAAGAAAATTGATTTTGAGAAGCTTGACAGGGAAGAAATAGTAAGAATGCAGAATGGAAACAAGTTGTAACAAGTTAGAAAACAAAATTTAAAATGAAAATAATAAGAGGAAAGAAGAAGGTAAAAGGGGGTAAGAGAAGGGAAGGGAAAATATGTGAATTGAACTAAACTATAGCATAAAATCTAGTGACTTAATATGCACATTTGAAGGATAAGAAATGAATGTTAAAAAGCTATACAGGAAAGAAAATTCTGCCACTCATGGAGAAGACCAGGGTGATTTTTTTTCTCAGTAGCATCTAGTATTTTCCACTATTTTTTCTTTCTGAATCTGCCTCTGGTGATGCCAGATGGTGACCCTGTCTGACCTTTGGCAGCCTGTTTGTGACTATCAGGGATCTATTGTCTGTGGCTCATTCTTTTGTTAATATAGTTGCTCTGCTGTTAGTTGCTCTAGTTGTTAATATAGCCACTCTGCGCTCAGCAGTGAGGCTTAAGCACAATAGGGTGGTCCAGAGCCCCTCCTAGGGGTGGAGCTATTGCTTCCCCTCAGGATGCTGCTGATCTGAGGGGAGTGGTTTGTCTGAGCAGGATGGGTGCTGTAGTATTGGGGATGACAACACCAGGATCCTGGTAGTTACTCTCTCAGTTCTCTCACCAAAAACTCCATCCCCAGTCTCTCCTCAAGCATCTTTAGTCCACTCTCTTTCTCCCCCTTTCCTGAAGCCTAGGGTAAGTGGCTCAAATGAAAATCTGTGTTTTGGCCCTTTAAATGGCTCTTTGCATCTCTAGACATCCTTCTCTGAAAGAGAGCAATCCTACCCCTTTTCAAAGCTGGATATTATCTCTGTACTTTTGGGGCTCTGGTGCTGTATGCTGGGTATCTCAGCTTAGGCCTTAGGCCTCACATTTCACAGGGGGATCCACTCAGCCACTTAAATATCCCTTCAGCACTTCAGCTATTGCCTGTGGTCACCCAGCCAGCACTCTTGTGACTCCACTGCACTCCCTACCAGTTACGCTGTGCTCAATTTCTTTCTTCTGTCTGTCCATGGTTATAAGGCTTCTCTCTTCCTATTGTTCAGTTGTTTGCTCAGGATGATTTCTCCACCATTTCGTTGTAATTCCAGATTAGTCCTGGGAGGAGGTTAGTGTAACTTCCACTCACTCCACCATCTTGGAACCATCTATTTCAATGAACTATTTAGAGATATGTAATTTTTATCATTGTGCTATTTGTGTTTTGATCATATATTTAGTTTTTGTCTGTTACTTTCTTCTTCTCTTAGTCTCTTTCTTTGTGGTTTGCTGGTTTTATTTGCTGTTATATTTTGGTTTCTTTGTTTTTATTATATTATATACCTTTTGTACATTTTTGCTATGTGCTTATCAGATATATTCAGGTATGCTGAATATATCTGTATATATATTAACAAAGCTTAGGTTCAGATATATTGATGTACATTATAGTTGTCTATCTTTAACTAATAAGTGTGTTAAGTTAGAGTGCATTGTGAAAATGCTACATTTTTACACCCCTGCACACTTCATATTTTTGATATCATATTTTGTATTTTTTGTGTATCCTTTAACTCCTTATGTATTTATGTTTAATATTGCTAATTTTGTATTTTAAGTTTATTATTAGCTTTTTGGGTGGCTAAACCACTCCCTCTACTATACATTTACCTCTACCTTTGATGTTCTTTTCATGCGTCTTTTTATTTGTTGTTATGGTCTTTTTTACCCATAAACAAAACCCTTGTTTTACCTTAAGCAAGATGCTTTATTATTTCTTGTAAAGCCAGGTTACTGGTGATGAACTTCCTTAGCTTTTGCTTATCTGGTAATCTCTTTATCTCTCCTGTAATCTGAATGATAACATTGCCTGGGAGTGTATTTTAGGTTGTTAGTGCCTTCCTTTCAGCACTTGAAATATATCCCTTCTCTTCCTTCTGGACTGAGCAATCAACAGAAAATATTATGGAGGGTTTCCCTTGCATGTGACTAGTTGTTTTTCTATTGCTGCCTTTAACATTCTCTTTTTATCTTTAATGTTTACAAATGTTAACTTGTAAATAATTTCCATTATCTTTAATGGAAATGTTTCAATTTTTATTACAATATGTCTGTTTGGGTTAATTTTGTTTGGGTCTGTTTGGGTTAATTTTGTTTGGAACTCTCTGTGCCTTCTGGGCTTGATTCTGTTTCCTTCCTGAGGTTAAGAAAGTTTTCTGTCATTATTTTTCAATGAACTTTTCTGTATCTTTCTCTCTCTTCTCCAAGGACCTCTATAATGTGAATTTAATATGCTTGATGTTGTTCCACAGGTGCCTTAAGCTAACCTCATCAAAAAATCTTTTTATTATTTTTACTGTTCTGATTAGGTGATTTTCAGTGTTTTGTTTTTCAGATAGCCAGTCTGCTTTTATGTGCTATTTAACCTGTTGTTGATTCCTTCTAATGAATTTTTCATCTCAGTTTTTGTATTCTTCTGCTCTGATTGTTTCTTTGTTATAATTTATAATCCTTTGTTGAATTTTTATTGTGTTAATCTAATCTTATCCTGTGTTTATGAGAAATTTTTAACCAATACCTTGAATTCTTTATCAGGCAAATTTGTATCTCTCCCTTATTACACTTTTCTTTTTTCTGGGTTTTTATCTTGTTCTTTTATTTGGAACATATTCATTTGCCTTTTCTTTTTTTAATTTTGTTTTTACAAAGTGGATAAAATAGGTGCTTCTCATCTTCTTGAAAGAATGGTCTTGTACAAGAGTGTCCCTTGAGTATACTGTGCGTGCGAGCAGCTATGGCAATCTGGCTGAATGTGGGGTGGACAGAGGCTGAGGTGCCTCAGGGCTTGTTGGAGCTGAAGCTTGTCTGGGCCCAGTGCCTAGGTATATTGGGGCTCCTATACAGACCAACTAGAGAACTTGGACAGAGTTTCTACTTCTGCTATCCAGGTGGCAGAGGAACTTAATGTCCCTCACTAATACTTCTTATCCTGAAAAATTCCAGAAGTTCCTCACTTGTTTGTCAGGACTAAGAAATGGATTTTCTTCACATATAGTCAAGGTGACTTTAACCATTTTTTAAGTCCTTCAGGGCAGATGAAACCATGTGTTGGCTTCTCAGTTAAATGTCTTCATACTGAACACCGCTGCATACGTGGATTGGGTGGGGTCCCTGTGGCTACTGTGTCTCTGTCTCTTCTGATTTTATGTGGTCCCTTTGTTTTACTGTTTTGTAGAAGCTGTTCAATCATCCCTAAGTTGTTCAAGTTGTTCTTCAGCAGGAATTTTTCTATATTTAAGTGTATATTCAGGGTTTCTGTGGAAGGAGGTATGTTTGGTGTTTTTACACGCCAACACTTTAGACCTGCTATTAGTATCTACATTTCTATTGCCTCATACATTTTGAAAATTAGCATTACTTTACTTTCAAATCACCATGTACCCTACTCCTAAGACAGTTTCTTTTAGATCTCTTCTTTTTCTTTTTAAATTTTTTATTTTAGTTTATTCAGTACAGGTTCTATCCTTTATTCCCATTCCAGCCCACCCACCCATTCCTCCCCTCCTCCCTCCCCTTTCCAACACCCCTAGTTCTGTCCATGTGTCCTCCATATTTGTTCCTGTAAACCCTTCCCTTCTCCCCTGAAATTCCCTCCCCTCTCCCCTCTGGTCACTGACAACTCTATTTCAGTCTCTTTTGTTATATTTTACTTCTTTCTTTGTTTCGTTGCTTAGGTTCCTGTTAAAGGTGAGATCATATGGTATTTGTCTTTCACTGCCTGGCTTATTTCGCTTAGCATAATGCTTTCCAACTCCATCCATGCTGTTGCAAAGGGTATGAGTTCCTTCTTTCTTTCAGCTGCATAGAATTCCATTGTGTAAATGTACCATAGTTTTTTGATCCATTCATTTACTGATGGGCATCTAGGT
>JAPYXV010000393.1:0-17961 GCA_028533065.1 Trachops cirrhosus
TCTGCAGAGGCAGGACCATCCTCTGGTGAACTTCACAGAGCTCAGTGTGGACTGAGAGAGGCTGAGATCTCAAAGGAAGCAGTGTGGTCCCAGTTCTCAAGCCCGCTCACAGTCAGTCACGTTTTTTGTTTCTCCACAGAGCCCCTGAGAGTGCCCACCCTTTTAGCCCATAGCACCATAGTCACAGAGCACAAACTTGCTGTGGCCATGACCTCTACACAAATGTGGTCCTAACCTGTGTTTGTTCCGTTGCAGGAATCTGTGGCTAAGGAGATAAACACTTGTTCCAGAACCACAGAAACCTCACCATAGGCCCCATCAGGAAAGAGGATGCTGGGGATGACCAATATGAAGTCTCTGACCCATCAGTTCTGGTGAAAGTGCGTTCCCTTGAGATGGATGTGAAATATGAGTGACCCTCCTCCCCTCTTCTATGTTATTAAACTCTGAACAATTTTCACACCTTTTTAATAGATTTAGTGTCAAGGTAGATTGTCCTTAGATGACTTGCATTGAATAAATAAATACCAAAAAAATGTGTGCTGACATTGTCCTTAACTGTTGACTGAAGGTTACATTCCACACCAGATCCACCTCTGCTTTGTCCCAGTTACTCTTTCTCCATGGTGGCAGAGATTCTAAGTTCCTCACAAGACAGGAAGTGGTTGAGTGATGGCAGGTGGAGGCATATGAGGAGCTCAAAGAAAACTGAGTTTCGTGCCTTCACCAGGGAAATGTGTGGAGGGTGTGTGGACACTGTTGTGGGCAATGGGAATGGACAAGTGAACACCCATGTGGCTAGCACACTGATATTTGTCTCACTGTTTTATTTCTGCCCCCAAATTTCAAAGGCCCACTTGAGATTCTTACTTGAATGAAAATAGACTTATTTGCATAAGTCTTGTCACTGAGCCTTCTAATTAAAAATTAATTGGAGACATTGGCAATTAATTGGTTATAAATCTAAAGCTTTGGCTTAAATGTCCTAGTTCAGACTGATGCCCACAGAATTAGAATTGACTTTACCCTTTATAAAGCTGAGTTTCACTTCACGGGTATTTTGATAACTTCCAGAGAAAACAGCACCACTCAAAGCTAGAGAGACTGGGGGTGAAGTGTGAGGGTGAGGCTTCTTAACCTCAAGAGGCTGTTAAAACTCCCATCGTAGGTCTTGTTAAAAGCCATGCATCAGAGCAAACTATGTAGTGCATGTCAGCTCCTCTACACTGAGGTAACTACTCAGGTGAAATCAAATGACAGCAGCCATGTTGGAGGAACAAGAATACTTTTCTTCTCTGGACCTCATGTTGATTAAAGGAAAGGTGACTGCAGAAAAAAATGTAATGTCTCCATAAAAAAAAAAATACTCCAGAGCACAGTTTTCTTCAGATCTGATCTTACTTCTTCCCAGGGACTCTCAGGTGTTTTGTTGCTGTTTATAAATTGCTGGGAAGTTGGGCCTCTTTATAAATTGCAGACACTAATGGAGATGCAAACTGGGTCTTGGCTGAGTAAGATTTAGTTGTATTTCTGCCATTATGCAGAAAGCAGTTTTGTTATGACTTAGAGGCCTTAATGTTCCCCTGGAGTCTCTAATCTTCTGAGAGGTGTTTGTAGATACAGACCTCTGACCTCAAATTTTATAGAACATTTTCTTTAAGATGTAATTGCAATTTGTGATTCCAGATTATTTGTCTAACCTTTTGACATACACATGTCTCCACAAAAGCTTCTTTCTAGTGTTGTGATTCAGACAATATCTGACTAGGGTATTTGGGCCCATCCCTGTGAAATATAGCCTTCCTGGTGTCTCTCTGCCCCATCCCTGTGGAAGAGTAGATGCCTAACTTAGGTGGAGACCTCTACAGCCAGATGTAAAAGGGCCTTCTGTCAGAATTTCATGAGGAGGTTTACTTCAATTTTGTGTAAAGCCCATTAGGAACTGCAGATGCCTGTGACTCCTTCTGCAGTTTTCAAATCTCCCCACCCTTCTGTGCCAGGGGTGTTGAGTTTAGTCTCACTGCCCTGTTGCATGATCTTGAATAAAGTCTTTCTTGCCCCTTTAAATTTAACTGGCACCTGTTTTACTTTGACATCCCTTACCTATAATTCACTGGTCCCTTCATGTTGCTCACAATGTCAATCCTTATTATATTTTCAAATCTTCTGTCTTTTTATTCGTTAGTGGCTGGAGTCCTCAAAAAAATTTACCGGTCTTCTCCCTCCCCTCTGAATTAGGTGACATAATTGAGCATTATTATTTATCTGAATAAGAAATGATCAACAAACTGAACGAATTGTTCTAACTCACACTTGTCAATTAGCCAAATATCAAATAGCCAATATTTACACTAATAGTAGCTATGCCCTTGGTGTAGCTCACAGCTCTAGAATGTTGTAAAAACAGCAAGGCTTCTGAACTTTCTCAGGGCAGTACATAAAGAGTAGAAAATAAGTTGCTGAACTGCTAGATGTCATACAGAAATGGGAACAACTGGTGATTTTTAAATTTCCAGAACATTCTAAAGCTGCCACCATGAAAGCAAACAGAAAGAGAGAAATTATTTAGCTGATGATGCAGCCAGACAGGCAGCATTAAATAGCCAAATGATCTAGACATGAAAATGCTTTTTGCTTTCTATTAAATTTACAAAAGACCCTTTTTCACAGTTTCAGTGGACAGCTACAGAAGGAGAAAAGAGAATGTAGCAACAGAAAAGAGAAAGCACTGACCTGGACAAACAGATACGATCCCAGTTGGAAACCAGCCTTATCTATGGGGACTCCATTACTTATAATTTGTCTTGTACATGAGCTAACACATTCAGGTTAAAGGATGATTTTAGGAAGTAAACAGTATTACTGGAAACCTTCAGTGCACTTCTGCAGTGACCTAACTATCAACAGTGTTCTCATCCCACATCCATTTTCACCGTGCCTTCAAAACACAAGATCACAGAGATTGTAAAAGATATTTTGTCATAAAACTCAACAAGTCTAGTGCACTTGCAGGTCTCTGTCATGTTAGTCACACATGGGCCGGCAGTGGACAACCTCTTTCAAGCCCTCTCTGACTTCTGGCTCAGGCCAGAAATGTGTCCTTGTTCTTTGTTTTCTTTTTCATTTTCACAAGTTCTACATGCCTGTCCTTAGAGAGCCTCTGACCAGAATTTGAGAAATAGGAAAAAAACCTCTCCTCTGGTTCCAATCCTTTCTTGTTTTGGGGGGCTTCTGTTGTATTTGGCTGAGTTTCTTGGAGACCAGGCCAGAGGTGGATTGTGTGGAAGTGGAGGTGAACATGGAGGGGAGCCATGGAGGACGGGGGTCTGCCCCGGATCTGCTCTGAATCTGTATGAAAAATTGTAACGCTTGAGAGGTTTGGGGGTTTTAGGCACTATAAGTTCCAGGGGATCTAAAGTGCCACGCAGGGGAAAGTTTGTGGGTGGCTCAGAATGAAGCTTACTAATATTAACAGGGTGAGGGTCTATCCTACCTGGTGAGGGAGGAGCCATTGGAGCTGGTGCAGTGAAGTAGGGTTCCATTCTCCAAGACTTGGGTGAGCATCAGGGGTAAGACACAGGATAGGAAATAAGGGTAATACTTGAAGACTCAGATTAGTTCCCTTACTTTGGGACAAGTGGGAGCACCAGATGTACAGGCTGGCAGGGAACAACTGACAGCTGGTATGAAACTGGGGACGAGGAGAAAGAGGAGACAGAAGTAATTAGGTAGTTTCCAAAAGTAGGTGATGGTAGAATAGGAAATAACCTCTCAGTGTGTACTGAGTATTAATAGGGTGATAAAAGTGTTTTAGTACTACGTAGGTGTTGTAGCTGCACAACACTGTGACTGCATAAAATGCCACTTTAAAATGATTAATTTTAAAACGTGTTATATAATTTTCACCTCATAAAAGCAATTCTGTTGAATTAAGGAAGCCAGATAAAAAAGAGGACATACTATATAATTCCATTTATATAAGATTTCAGAAAATGCAAACTAATCTACTGAGAAAGAAAAAATGAGTGATTGCCTGCGGACTGTGGGTGTTGAGTGGGGTGCACAGGAAGGAAGTACAAAGGTGAAAAAAGTTTTGGGTAAATGGATACACCTGAAATGTGTATGCATGCCAACACTTCAGATTGTTCAGTTTACAGGTGTGTGGTTTATTGGCTGTCACTCATACCTCAGTCAGGCTGTACTCAGTGCCTGAAGACATGAAGTTCTTGTGGTGTAGTTAAGAGGAGACAATATTTTTCCTACATTACTGCTGTGTCCAAGTGGGCACACCCTGGATGTGTGCCCAGAAGAGTGCAATAATGACAACAGTCGGCCTTTTATCAGCACCACAGTGCACTGGGAACCTCGGGTATATCAGCTCACTTAATCACCCACATGAGTGAGTTATACTCATTTATTTCGCTTCAATTTCCCACCTTCTGACCTTTGCACATGCTGTGTCCTCTGCCTGCACCTTGTATTCCTGCCCTTCCTGAGGTCTAGGTTAGCCTGGGTTCATTCTGCTAGATGCTACTCTACAGAAAAATTCTAACTGGTCCTTTAGTGAACATCAGAATTCCAGTTATGTGAGGTCATAGTGTCCTATATTTCACCGTGTCAACCATTATCACATTTGTAACGTTTTTTAATCATTTCTCAGAAAAACACCAACCAAGTGTTCCCCATCTGCCTGACACTCTCCTAATAGCTGGAAACACAGCAGACGAAATCCCAGTCCTCATACACCTGACACACCAGTGGGGCAGCTGCACAAGAATGCAAAAACCAGCAATAATAATGTGTTATAGTATGTTATAAAATAAGACATGCCTGAGATGACTACTTTTCTATCAACTTAAAAATATTGGATCCACAAAGAGGATGTGAACTGATTTGATCAGAGGGCAGGATATGAGAGAAGATGAGGTCGGAAAGAAAGAAGCATCAGCCAGAACTTTGGCTTTACTCTGAGTGAGCATGGATGACTCTAGAAAGTTCAGAGCTGGAAAGGGATGTGAGTCATCTGTGTTTAGTGACGGAATCCAAAGTTCTGCCACCCAAAAGGTTTGATTTAATGATATTGATTTTAAGCTGTTTATTAAAAAACAAAATCCAGAAAGAACCATTGGCCCTCCTCACATTCCTGTCATATATTTAAACAGAAAAACAGAAAAACTTGCTTCAGAAGAATAATTAGGATTGTCACTTTAGGCTAATTTGATTATGAATGGTAGGCTGGAGGGTTTCAGAAAGGCAACTGTTGGTTAGACACCCCTCTGTGTCCCATGCTTTCTGAATTGCCTAGAAACAATTCCATTGTCACATATAATCTGCTCTTCTCGACTACCTGTAAATTTCTCTTTCTGAAAACTAAAGTCTAAGGCCCCATTGTCTCTTTTTTCTCCTCATCTGTCCAAAATGTTTTACATACCCAATGTTGCCTCACAGTCATTAAAATTTTCATGCCTACATGGATTCCCTGTGCTCAAATACTACAAACTTGATTTTTTACTGCTCATCTGTCTCTGTTTGTTTGATGATTAGCTCAGCAAAAAAATGTCGAATATTGGAGGGATAGTATTAGTATCTTTTAACCTCCATATAGGGTTCAAGATTCATGTGACTGCTGAGCTGTACGCAGGCAACCCAGTGAGAAAGTAAGTGCAGTCATCCAGGTGACAGGTGGGAGTGGCCAGACCAGACTGAGAAGAAAGGGGTCAATTTTTGCATGTCTTCTGAGCACCAGGTGGAAAGATTTCCTGAACAATTTAATGTGGGGTATAAGAAAAAGAGAGGAGATGTGAAAACACAAAGAGATTCAGAAAGATTCTGGAAGAGAACATCGAGGTCAAAATTTGTCTGGGATTAAACACCTGAAAGCATCCTGAAGTGCTCTTTTTATACCAGTCATCGAGTAAATAGATGGACATCAGCAATCAAGTCCAATTTGTCTCTTTCTTCCTCTACCATGTCCCCAGTGTCTCAGACAGTGCCTTGTAGGGTTATAGTAAAAGTCCATTACACATGTACAGAATCCACAAATGAACAAGAATGAACAATCAAAATGTCTCCTGGACACCCATACATGACATTTCTTACTGACTGAGACAATACGGCAATACCACAAAGTCACCATGACTGCAGGGGCCCTTATAAACCATTGTTGTTGTAGTCACATCAGGACCTCTGTGGAGCATTCCTGCTGTCCGCGTTTTGAAACTAAGGTAAGTTAAATATGAAAGTAGTTAGATGATATTGAAACTGAGCAGGTGCCCCTCTGGGAGACTCCCTGGCCCCAGTTCCTCAACAATAGAAATGGGACTGGAGGTCTACAGGCAGCAACAAGCTCAGCAAATACTAATTAAAATTAGGGACATGTAAAAATACAACAAAAGGACTGATTAAGCAGTAACTACTGATAGCGGAAACAGTAATCTGAGACATGAGCCAGGGTCACAGGGTTCCTAGTTCTTCCTGAGAAGCTGTGGGTAATGTCACAACACACGTGTCCAGTTATATTCCAGGAGCTAAGATGCCCACTAGAGAGAGGCTGTGGATGCTATAGCACAGAACATTTTCATTAGCTGGTTCAAAGTGATCTTCTAATTTTTCTGTAATAAGAAGTCAAAAGTCGTTATACTTACATTGATAAAACAATGTTTCATTATCTTATCTGGTTTGAAAATGAGTTAGGTGCACAATGACTTTAATGAAGTGACTAGGTGTACTGGAACTGAGCTTTCAGGGAGACTTGTTAAAGCAGCCTCAGAGCCATGGCTCAGCTATGAACAGAAGCAGAGTTGCCACCACAGACATGCCTTTCAGGGTATTGATTATGCTCCTGTTATTAGGAAACAGAAAGGTCACAAAAAAAAAAAAAAAACCTTTGACCACCCTCTCCTGTTAACTGTCTAGAAAGTGTTAAGATGAAGAGTCAGCAACTAGCTCAAGGAGAAACATGTATATAAAGAGGCCTAGCAAATCTTTATTTACTGAACATTTGTTTGGAATCACCATGCAAATAGCTTTTCTCTTTTTGTTGTTGCTTTCTGCATTTTGAAGCCTCAAAGCACAAAACCTATTCTTTTTTAGCTGCAGAATGGCATATTAGCCTCAACTACCAATACTTTTTTGGGTCTCTAATTTTATTTCTCCAGAATACTAATTCGTTTAATAGACTTGATGCATTCTCTTCAGTTAATCTGTCTGTGTTCATTTCTTTATTAGCTCAGGTAGAAGAATTTAAAAAATTAGAGGAAAAATATTTTTATTCCACTGTCTTAATTTCTAGTTAAAGGACAATTAATGAAGAGAAACTACCTGACAAGCGTAGTAAAAAAAATGAAAACTTGTCATTAAAACAGGCTTCCAGACATATATTGTTTGAGATAAGAGAAGGATGTGGCCTGCTAAGCACAAGACCAATAGATCCGTTCTCTGCTCTTAAATTAATGTCACCAACACAGTCCCAAACTTGGTTACAGGACTCTGGGTTGTCTGCAAACATGAAGACTCCTGGAATCTAATAATTGAAAACGCTTATAGAGAATGATGCCTGGGAAAAACTGAATCGGATCCTAAAAACTTACATTGTAATTAAGCAGTCCTCACAGCCCACAGCTTTGAAATTTCTAATTGGTTCTTTTTTTTCACTTTCTCCCCTTAAAAGACCTTGAATGTAAGCCACTGGGGAATTCAGGTTTTGAGCATCAGCTGTCCATTCTCCTTTCAATGGTTCCCATGACATATACGACTTTTCCCTTTCACTGCAACTGCTGTTTGTTTTTTGGCTTTTCAGGCATCTGGCAAATGGCCCCACTTCGGGGTAGACAACACTCTGTGTGGATGTACAGGCCTGTGCCTCCATGGCTCCTGGGAGGAGCTCACGGCCTCAGGCCTCCCCCTGTGAGACCTGGGAGGATAAGAAGTGGTGAACGTGGCCTCTCAAGGGGTGAGAGAGGGGAGTGAACATGAAGTCTGCTCAAACTCCCTGAGCACCTCGTAGAGGCAGGTTACACACACTCTCATAGTCCATTCCAGCATCACAGCTACCTGGGTTTTTTCTATATGAGATAAAGAGTGTTCAACTCCCTTTAGCAAACAGTTCTCCAATGGCCTGTCCTACAATTCAGTTCAGTTCTGAACAGTAAGTACCCAAAAGTGTGCCGACCCTGGAGGTTCAAGACTCAGTAACACAACACTGCTGCCACTTCTGACGCCAACTGCAAGTGGGGTGCCCAGGCTACTCACGCTACTGACCCGTTGACTACAATGTTGGGACTTTCATTACCCACTTTAGGTATTGTAGTTCTCTAGGAAGACTCACAGGACCTGAAAACGGTTTCATTTAGTATTACTGATTTATTATAAGAAATTTAACTCAGGAACAGCTACATGGGAGAGGCACACTGGGGTAGACACTGGGTGATAGTAATGGAGCTTCCATTTCTTTCCCGGGTCCCCACCCTCTCACAACCTCTCTGCTCCTTACGTTTAGTGTATTTTTGGAAGTGTCCTGATGTTGATATGATTGATTAAATGATTGGTCATTGTTGATTATCTCTAGCTTCTCTCCCTTTCCAGGATTTGGAACTATTGTGGTATATGGATGAAAACAACAACAACAACAGAAAGCCACATACTGACCTGAAAACATCAGTGGAGACCTGCATGGTGAACCCTACAAACCCTGAGACTTAAAGTAACCACATGGGGGGTCTGAAACTAAACTCAGTAACTAAATTCCAATCATGGTAGGTTGTCCTGTTTTCTGCCTTATGCTTTTCTTAAAAATGACAGTCTTTATTTTAACTGAACCTGTCTAGCATCTTCTTGCATCTATGATAATATACCTTTAAAATGTCAGGGTAATATCCTCTTTTCTGGAACAATAACTGCACCAGAGCACAGGCCAAAAAAAATAAAATAAAATAAAAAATGAAAACAACAAACTCATTGTTATGGCTCTTATATCGTTAACTGCCAACTATCCTGTACCCAGCAATGTAGAAATGGTATGTGTCTACTCTTTAGTCCCAGAGATTTCACCTGTTTTTCTTTCTCCTGACTCCCTAATCTGTCACCAGTGCATTTTATGTAAACCCTGATGCATTTTCCTTTGATTGTAATGTATAAGATAAGGTCCCAAACTGCCATTCTCTGGAGCATTTTTTTTTTTTGCAGTTTTATGAGATACTCTCTCCCAGCTTTAATTAACTCATAAACATTCCCTACATGTTTAAAACTTTTCTACTTTGACATTTGCTTGGCACAGTGTGGCAATAACCCAGGGAAGCCCACTCAGGGCCATCTTGCTAGGTACCAGCAGGGGGCATATTGAGCCCACCAACATCTCTCATGGCAATGAGTGAGCTTGGGTGAGTTTTTCTCAGAGTGCTGGACCTCCCTGTTTTAAGGTAAGATGCCTGAATATATTTAAGATGTATTTTTTTCATCCTTGATGTGTTAGAAGTTGAGAGAAACCAGGCCAACAATAACAGGTGAAAATTCAGAACCAAAGAAAAATGGATGGCTGGTTTTCAACCTTGGCTTTCTACTGGAATTGCTGTTTGAGAGCCCCAGCAGAACACTCTGCTGGACAAATGAGGCGCTGGACTTGTTCAGCTCTGAAACAAAAGGCACTTCCTCAAGTTCAATCTCAGGTATTCTTAGGTGACTAAGAATGTCTGTGCAGGTGTCTGAGAAAATCCCTGAAAATGTGCAGGACCTCACAGAGAATTTCAACAGAAATGGAATGAAATAGTTGACTGGTACCAGGGTGCACACATGAAGGTTGGTTACCTAGCACCCAGGAGGAAACCCAAGACATATGAGAGGGTTTGGTGTGACTTTGGAAGTGACAGTACCTTGGAGCTCAACCCATAAACAGCACACTTCAACCTACCACATAATATACCTCTCGAAGACCAGGTATACTAGGCAGCCAGGAGGTTATTTCAGACAAATCAATGCCAAATAATCACTCTCTCAGTTTTATATTGGACACCACATCATTCACTTGCTTTACTTTATGCTCTATGAGCTGTGAACTATCAGTTTGGTTAAAACAGCAGAGTCCTTTACATTCTTCACATCCATGATTATGGCTTAAAAGGAGGTAGTCTATAGCTGCACAATTTTCCAGTACTGCTTCTCTGACTTGTCCTAGTTCTTGACTAATGGCACTGATGGCTTGGGAGGCGGCATTCAAAGCCTTTGCCATAGCGCAGGATAATGTGCTTATTTCTACATTCAAATAGGTTACCATGGCTGGCAATGCAAATAGAGTTAAAGACACATATTCAGGAGGGCTAAAAAGGCACAAGTCACTGACACAATCGGGTGTAAGGGAGAGATCCTGTCGAACCCAGGTCAAGTGGGGCTTCTGAGGCATAAACACTGTCAGTCTTACCAGACAGCACGGTCCCCCAGAACCATTTGCTGGAACATCGGAATAGACAGTCCTTCCACATATTAGAGACCATCGTGTTGGCAGTTTAACATGAGCATAAGCATAAGATACATCAGTGGTGGTGGTGCGATTCATCTTCACACCTGCTGAGAACACAAGACAGTGTTTTGTACAGTTGACAAAAGCTGCGCACTCTCTAGTTGGGGCAACATTAGCGACTTTCAAGAAAAACATTTCCCTGACCTTTATAGTTACCACTGGTCCCCAATTACAAATATCAGAGTAGGTCATTTTCTTTTTGATTTGTTCAAATATAGTATAATTTCTAAGGTTTTCCAAAAGGGTACAGACACCTATGAGACATGAAGTGAAAGTCTGTTCAACATAAGTTCTTCCTGCAAGACACAATCAGAAATATTCAGAACATTTTTTGCTAAGTACACCCAAATATTTTCATGCCATTTGAAGGGAATAAGTTGTCCATAACAAGGGGTTAAAGAGGAGGAAAAGAAGAGAACATAAGTCGTTGTTTCCGAAAGACGGCTTTCAGGTTTTCCTGAGGCTCGGTGGTCCACTGTTCCTCTAGTGCTTTCTTTATCCTGGTGTGATGAGTCCAAGGTTTTCTTCCTGTCAACTTCACTGCATTTGGGGTGGTGAGGAGTATGTCCCAAGGTCCAGGCCACTTCTCTTCTAGTTGACTCTCTGGAGATCCTGTCCTCCAGGTCTTGAGTAGCACCTTATCTCCTGGTTCTAATGAATGCAGTGAACCCATAGGGGAGAAGCCTCTGATACAGGCAAGGTCATTAGTTATAGCTATGGTTTGACTTAAATGTTGTACACATTCCTTTACCTTCACTTCTTGATCTATATACATATCTTCCACCCCAATTGTGACTTGAAATGACCGCCCATACACAATTTCATAAGGACTCCACTGAATCCTGCTTCAAGGAGCCACCCTTATCCTCAGCAGGGCAGTAGGCAAGTCTTGATCCCAATGAAGACGAGTTTCTTCACACAGTTTAGCTATATTTTTCCTCAAGATGTGATTCATCTTCTCTACCTTCCCAGAAACCTAGGGTCTCCACGCTGTGTGGAGCCTTCACTTAATTCCTAAAATTTTACTAACCTTCTGTGTGATTTCTGAAATGAAAGCAATCTGAATGCTGCCAGGGAGGCCAAAGTGAGGGATTACTTCCTTCAATAATGCTTTCACTACCTCTGAAGATTTCTCTGTTCTAGTGGGATAGGTTTCTACCCATCCTGAAAAGGTGTCCACAAAGATTAACAAATATTTCCACTTTCAGGCCCTTGGCATCTGAGTCAAGTCTGTTTGCCAGTCCTCAAGTGGGCACTGTCCTTGATATCGCTTTCCTTCTTTCCTTTGATGAGGTTCTGTTTTGGGGTTGTTCTTCTGGCACACAACACATCTAGCAATCACTTTTCTTATGCCTTTAGAAATTCTAGGGCCCGTGAGCCATGGTTTAATATAGGTGGTTAATGAGTCTCTTCCATAGTGTGAGGCCTTGTGCAAATGCTTCATGATCAGTTCTACTAAATGCTCAGGAAGCAGTATAACCCCTTTCTTATTCTTTCTCCATTCACTATCAGGACCTTCTTCATCAAAACCCCAACCCTTAGCTTTCTCTAAGTCTGCAGTCAAATATTCAGGGTCAGATTGTGACAAGTCCAGACCAGGTACCAAGGGCATTCTAACATTCCTTTAGCAGCCTCTTTTGCTGCCCATTCAGCAAGATTGCTTCCTCGAGCCATTTCAATGTCCTCTTTCTGATGTCCCAGGCAGTGCATAACTGTCACCTATAAAGGTACCTGAACAGCTTCTAATCATTTCAAAATTTCTGCTGCATGCTTACTCTCCTTTCTGTTGGAGGTTCATAGTCCTCTATCCTTCCAGATTGAACCATGTGCATGCAAAATCAAGAAAGCATACCTTGAGTCGGTGTACACATCTACTCTCTTTTCCTGAGACAATTCCAGTGCCCTCATCAGGGCCATCAGTTCAGTTTTCTGAGCAGAGGTTCCTGGTGGCAAGGCCTTGACCTCCACTACTTTCTCAAGAGTCACAACTGCATACCCAGCCTTTCTGCCTCTTTTGTCCATATAACTGCTTCCATCTGTAGAGAGAGCCCAGTCTGCTTCTTCTAGAGGATGGTCCTGTAAATCAATTCTACTAGAATAAACTTCATCAATTATTTCCACAGTCATGCATCAGTGCAGCTGAATTGGGCTCTGGGAGAAGAGAGGCAGGATTTGACTTATGGTCTTTGAGGGAGACATCAGGATTTTCCAGAAGAATGGCTTGGTACCTGCCCCTTCTTCCAGCAGTGAGCCACATATTCCTTTTTTTTTTTTCTCCAGCAAGCTGAACACTTGATGAGGTGCATCAATGGTGACAGGCTGTCCCAAGGAAAACTTTCCAGCTTTCTGCAAGAGTTCGCAGGTAGCTGCCACCACTCTTAAACAACTGGGCCACCCCTGGACAGTGTGATCTAGCTTCTTTGACAATTATGCAGTGGGTTGTGGAATGTCACTAAGCATTTGGGTGAGGATTCCTGAAGTAACACCCTGTCTCTCGTGCACATATAATTGAAAGGCCTTTAGTAAGTTTAGAAGCCCCAAGGCCAGTGCAGAAGCCAGGTGAGCCTTCAGGGACTCAAAAGCCTGAGCACACTCCTTTGTCCACTCTAAAGGGCTATATGCTGATCCCTTCAGAGCTACATACAGTGGTTTGGCGATAAGCCCAAAGTTTAGAATCCAAATTGGGCAGTAACTTGCCATCCCCAGAAATCCTCTAAACTGTCTCTTGGTACTGGGAGCTCTCATGTGGATTATGGTTTCTTTTCTGTTTCCAGTGGGAGTCCTTTTACCAGGTTGGAGCAGAAACCCAAGAAACTTAACTGCTTGTTGGCAAATCTGGGCTTTCTGTGCTGATACTTTATAGCCACAGGATGCCAGATAGTTCAAGGTAGCTATAGTATTAGATAAACACTGCTGAAATGATGTCCTAGTGAGTAGGAGGTCATCCACATAATGCAACAGAATTCCTCCTTCTAGTGTTACTGGTCATTCCTTTAAGTCCTGACTCAGGGTCTCCCCCAAAATGGCGGGGGAGTCCTTGAACCCTTGTGGTAGAACTGTCCAGCAGTACTGAGTTTTGACCTGAGACTCTGGGTCTTGCCATTCAAAAGCAAACAATGGTTGAGAGTCCTGATCAACCGGAATGCAAAAGAAGGCATCTTTTAAGTCCAGTACCGAATGCCAAAGGCTGTCCCCAGGTATACTACCATTTGCCAAAGTGTAAGGATTCGGAACAGTGGGGTGAATGTCTTGTACAATGTCATTTATGGCCCTTAAATCTTGTACAAACCGATACTCACTCAAACGAGATTTCCTGATGGGCAAGATGGGGGTATTGTATGGATAACGACAGGGCCGAAAAAGTCCATATTCCTGGAACTTCCGGATTATTGAATATATTCCTTCTAAGGCGTCCTTTCGCAAGGGGTACTGTTTCTTATTGGGAATTCCTACCCCTGGCTTGAGGTCAACCTTAACAGGGGAGGCTCGTTTAGCTCTCGCTGGTCTCCCAGAAGCCCACAGAATGGGGTTTACCTGGTTCCCAATTTCTTCTGGCTCACTGCTGGATCTTATGAGGAACTGCCATGCACGTTCACGAGGGACCTGTAGGTGGAGCTGTGGTTCCTCTGGAAGAAGAGTGATCTGAGAGCAGAATTTTGAAAGCAGGTCTCTTCCCAAAAGAGATAATGGGACACTCAGGGACATATAGGAAACTATGAGTTAAGAGCGTATCCCCCACAGCACATTCTAATGGTTTCAAGGAAAACCAGCTTTCAGGGTTTCCAGAAATTCCGTTACTGTTACAGCCTGTCGCGAGGATTCAGCTAGGGGGTCTATTGGCCACAGAGTATGTTGCTCCAGTATCAATCAAAAAGTCCACAGTTTGCCCCCCAGCGCTAGTTATACCGGAGGTTCCTGGTGGGTGACATTAATAGGCCGCTATAATGAGAGAACCTCTGGGCACCATCAGTCATCATCAGAATGATTTCCTCTCTTTAGCATAACTCTCAAACTCTCAGGCTCTGGCCCTGTCCTCCTTTTCCTGGGACACTTGTTTCTCCAGTGCCCTGTTGTTTTGCAATACGCATATTGATCAGCGGCAAGCATTTTAGACAGGGGTCGGGCACCTCCTGCTTGCAGATGGAACTTTCCTGGAGCCTGTTCTAAGAAGATGGTGGCTGCTTGGGCCTTCCTCTGTTCTCTGTTATTGTAAACTTTGAAGGCAATGTCTACTAATTGAGATGGACTCGTGCCTATTCCTCCCTCCAGCTTCTGAAGTTTCTTTCTCATATCGGGTGTGCTTTGGGAGATAAAAGTCATATTCACCATTCTAACATTTTGAGGGGCTTGTGGATCTAAGTCTGCATATTTTCTATAGACCTGGTAGATTCTTTCAAAAAACTCAGAAGGGTCCTCTGTGAACTTTTGTTGCACCGCCTGTACCATTTGCAGACTTTTCTGCTTGGGGACCCCTTTCCTCATTCCCTCAAGAATGCATCTCTTATAATGCTCTAAGCAAGGAAAGTCGTCCCTATTAGGATCCCAGCTGGGCCCGGTTAGCGGTATGGCTCTAGTAGGGTGGGGGGCCCAATGTGGATTTTCTTGGTGTATCCTCCAAGCCTCTTCATTTGCCTTATCCAACACTAGTCTCTGCTCATCCCCCATAAGCAAGATGTTTAGTAAAGCTTGCATGTCTGCCCAGTTGGGATGATGGGCGGCAAAAATGGATGCAACCAAATCAGTAATTTTAGTAGGGTCATCCCTGTAAGAAGGGCGCAAGCTTTCCCAGTTTAACAGATCCGACGTAGAAAACGGAGTATGTGCCCAGTAATATCCAGCAGCCTGGCCTTCTGGCTCTACTCCCACTGGAAGTCTCCACAAAGGATATTACCCTGCCCTTGTAGGGGCTTTTCCTCCCCTAAATTTGGTTCCCTGACGGGTTAGAGATGGCGATACCAGTTCAGACGCACTTTCCCCTGTTCCCTCTGCTGAATAAGGAGGAAGATCCCCCAGACCAGGAGTGGCCGTGGGAACCCTGACCACGCTTGCAGCAGTCATAACATCTAGATCTCCCTGGTCTCTCTCCTCTGCACTTCTGCTATCTTTCACATGAAAATTCCCTTTTCTCTGAACCATTAACTTATTTCCTTTTAATTCTGCCTCTTTATTATGTAGACTCATAAAAGCTTCTGTGTAAGCCATTTCATCCAACTTCCCTGATCTTTGACAAAACAGCTCTAATTGCAGTATGGTGTGGTAATTCAAAGATCCATTCAGTGCCCAGCACTCTCCTGAATCTAGATTCTATGTAAGCCAAACAGTGTTACAGTAAAAATCCATTTTCTTTTTCATCATCGGTTTAAGAACACATCTACCAATTTACCAGAACCTGCCCAAGTGGGCTGTTTTCCAGAACAGAGGGTTTTCCCCCCATTCTACCAGACAGAGCTCCAAACAGAGGGTACCCAAACCGAATCAAAAGACATCCTTTTCCAGACAGAGCTCCTTCATACAGAGGGTAACCGAACCAAATTGGACATCATTTTTCAGACCGAGCTCTGTAACCCAGAAAGGTACCTTTACCAGACGACCTAAGTTGTGACCTGGGATTTTAACCTGAACCAGAAAGTGCAACGATTCAGTCAAACACGATAAATGACAAGAGGTGACAGGAGTGACCGGGATTTCCCTCAAGGGAAATCACTGGGCAGCTGCTTGGGATTCTCCGAATCCAAACCGCCCAGGGCCTCTCAGCCCCGGCAGCCAATGGGGCTCCTCACCTACCACTCCTTAATAGACTTTGAGAACGTGAGAATAGAAATTTTGACAAGAATAATCCAGGAATCCTGGCAGCTCCCTTCAGGGAATAGCTGGTCTCAGGCAGAGGTGAACCAGTCATTATATCTATATTACTAAAACTATAATACAATTTTACAATCTACCTGAAGGTATCATTCATTGATTTTCTCTGGGACCTTGAGGGGTTCACCCAAAAAGTAATGATTTAAATGTTGGAATATGTGATTCTGGCTATTCTGACCTATTCTAATTCTAATTCTATTCTAATTCTAATATATTAAGTGGTTCCTGAAAGTAAAGCAACAGAATTAACAAATAAGGTTCATTGGAAAACTTTATAATGAAGTCTGCTCACTTTAAAAACGGTTGTAGGAAACAAAACAAGATTTGGAAAGAGAAAAAACACACAAACAAGCATGAGTTTGCTCTGAAAATTATCAGGGCATTTCATTTTCTGCTTACCAATATTTTGAAACAAAGTAAAATTGATGTCATGGGGGAAATTTCAACGGCCCTTGTAGGTACTGAGGCTACATTATTTGTTCTTCATCACATCCAGCTGAGTTGCCTTCTTCCTGGGAATAAAGCTTCAGTGCAAATGGTAGAATGTCTAATCAACTAGTGACAGTTTTTAAATCACAACCTGCCCACTTCCAACTATAAAAGGTGAGGAGGCAGCATATGTTTTTACTGGTCAAATCAGCCCAATTCACCTGATAAGGGTGAGGCTCTTTCATATAACCATGGTGCCCACATATTTTTTTTTTCTGGAAGCTTGAAAGCTATTTGGAACTAAATGATTTGAATATGGAAATAATATTTATAAAGCAACTCTCTCAAGAAAAGAGAGAATATTCAAAAACCTTGAGAGAATATTTGTTGCAGGATGTTCCAGTGCAACTTGGGCCCTTTCCAGTACAGATATTGGCAAGATGAAGTCAGCCACTCCTTATTAATATGACTGTTGATAATATATTGCCTCGACATGATTTTTGTCATTACTTTTTTAAGACCTGACACACTAGCTGGAATTAAGCCCATTATTCAAAACTACTTTAAAAGAGGACTTAAAATTTCATATAAAAGTTTCTGTAATTCTTGAGCCTGGCAGCTCACAGAGGACCTGGGCTGGAGGCTGGGCGACTCTGAATATTGCAGCCCAGACCTGGTCCCCATCCTCTCAAAACCATAAAAAGGGAGAAAAGTGAAACCCAGTCCGTGTCTTCCTGTGGCATCCAGGAGGACCAGCAGAACTCGCTCAATGGGTTTAAAGTCAGCAGGAGGCTTATTCTTTTTGTCTTTCCTCTGTGTTTTTTCCTTATTTTTCTTCCCCCAAATGAGACAATAAGATGTGGAGTTATGAAAGGTCCAAAGACAGACCCAAAGGGGGAGCCCAACAACAACAACCCCAAAACTGGGAAACAGACAAATGTCACTTTGCTATCCCTTAGAACTGGCATTTTATTTTTCATGTGTATTATTAGTATTTTTCCATTATTTTTACTACATTTATTTTATTAGTATTTTTAAAATTTCTCTTCCATATGTTTAGTTTTTTTCATTTTATTTCTCTCTTTCATTGTATTGTTTGACAGGTTCTCTATTTATTGTACTTTAATTTTCCTTCTTTCACTTCACTTGTGTTCCAATAA
>JAPYXV010003930.1:0-11811 GCA_028533065.1 Trachops cirrhosus
AGAGCTTAGGAAGTAGATGGAATTAAAGTTGCTGATAGTTGACCTTAAAACAGGGAGATCACAAGGGTCATTTCACTGAAGAAAGGGAGGTATGAGAGTCAGTGTTAGAGTATGTGACTTGAGAAAGACTTACCCAGCCATTGCTGGCTCTGAAAAAGAAAGGGGGCTGTAAATGAAGGAAGCAGGTAGTCTCTAGAAGCTAGAGAAGGCAAAAAAATGACTTCTGTCCTACAGCATCCAGAAAGTAACACAGCCCTGCTGACACCTTGATTTTAGCCCAGTGAGACCTGGGTCAGACTTCAGACCACCAGAACAGTAAGAGAGTAAATCTGTGTTGTTTTAAGCTACAAAAGTCTGTGGTAATTTGTTACAGCAACTATCAAAAATTAACATCCCTGGCTAGTGTGGCTCAGTGGATTGAGTGCCTGCCTGTGAACCAGTCACTGGTTCAATTCCCAGTCAGGGCACATGCCTGGGTTGCGAGCCAGGGCCCCAGTAGGAAGTGCGTGAGAGGCAACCACACATTAATCTTTCTTTCCCTTTCTTTCTCCCTCCCTTCCACGCTCTAAAAATAAATAAATAAAACATTTTAGAAAATTAATATAACCCCTCAGGTGATTCTAATGTACCATAAAGTTTGGGAACCACTGTTCACACCATTAATACTGCCCTTTGCAGAGTTGGTCCTCCAACCAAAAAGAAAGAATAATTTAGTGCAGGAACAAGACTATCTCCTTACCTGGGGCCTTACCCGTAAAGGCCAACTGCCCTGCATTGTTGTTTCCCCAACCAAATGAAGTCCCAGAGAGAGACAGGGCAAAGCTGTGGGCCCCTCCTGCAGCCACCTGAGCCAGTGGGATCCCCTCCAGGGACCTCACCCTCTGCGGGCTGGCCTGGGAGGGAAACTCCTTCCCCAGGCCCAGCTGCCCATGGCTGTTCTTCCCCCATGAAAACACTTGGCCATCTAGAAAAATAAGAAGAGAAATTCAGAATTGCACACACTTTGGAATACCAAATTCAAGTAGAAATTACCACCCTAATTCTAAAAATCTTTAAAGAATAAAACAGGGATAAAGGAGGCTAAAGTGTTCTGATTAGAGGCAAGGGAGATGGTCAAGATCACCTTCAAAAATCTCTTCCAACAACATCTCCTCTTCTCCTTCAAGTAAAGGGAACCTGTGTTCTTTCAGGTGCTCAGGCCAAAAATATTGGGAGTCATCCTTTACTCTTCTCTCTTTTACATTCGCCAACCCAGCAGATCCTAAGCCTCTACCTTCAGGGTTTATCCAGAATCCATCCACTTCTTGCTTCCCCACTGTTACCATCTTAGCAGCCAGATCACCATCATTTACATCCTGGAAAATTACAATAGTACTTCACTGGACTCCCAAATTCTACCTTTGTCCCCAGCAGTCTGTTCTCCAAAGAGCAGCCAGAGTGATCTTTTAAAAATATGTCAGATTGAACCCTTCAGGAGCTTCTAGCTTATTCAGTAATAGACTGATTCTTACCATGGCTCACAAGCCCCATGTCCCCGTGACTCCCCATGACCTCATCTCCCCCTTGCTCCTGCCTTTCCAGATCCCCTGCTGTTGCTAATCACACCACTTGGCATCACCACCTTTGTGTTTGGATCATTTTTCTGGATCACAGCCTTAACATCATGTTTCCCTCCCTCTCTTCCTTTTAGTCTCTGCTCATATGTCACCTTGTAAGAGTTTCCCTGACCTCCTTTGTAAATAAGAAAGACCATTTTCCTCTAACTAAGTACTTGCACTCTGTCCCTTACCCTGACGCACTTTTCTTATGCCTCTTATCCCTATCTGTTAAACTGTATAACTAACTATCTCTGTGTTTAAGGTTCATCTCCCTACTTCCCCTCAGAATGTTAGCTCCACTAAAGCAGGATCTTAGGTTTGTTAACTGCTATATTCCTCTTTGCTGGAAACATTGTAGGCACTTGATAAATACTTGTGAAATGACTCTGTGTGGGGGGGTGGGGGGGAGGAGGGGGAAAACCAACATTTTATGTTGAATTTGACCAGAGATGGATAATTAATATCACTTCAAAAATAAAGCTGTTCTAATGCTTAATTAGTTGCCTAGAGAAATGCCAACACATATCAGGTTTTTATGTTATTATATCTAATTTTTATTTTGAACTCTTCTAAGATACTTGTATCACTGAAGAGAATTTTTGAGAGTACACTGCAAAATGTCAAACTCTCATGAAAGTGTATGAGAACTCACAGTTCACCATCACAAATGCATCAAGTGCAGGCTTTTACATTCCAGACCAATGTAAAGACAAATCAGTACTCCAGGGAAATAATTCAAATCATTTCAGTAAGTAAGAAGGACCATTTGTGACAACATGAATGCACTTTGAGGACATATGCTAAGTGAAATAAATGAGACAAAGACAAATATGGTAATCTCACTTATATGTGGAATCTTTTTTTTTTAAAAAAGCTCATGGATACCAAGAAAAGATCGGTGGTCGCCGAGGGTTGGGGGTAAAATGGGTGACAGGAGTCAAAAGGTACAAACTTCCAGTTGTAAAATAAGTCATGAAGATGGAACGTGCAGCATGGTGACTAGAGTTAATAATACTGTATTGCATATTTGAAAGTTGTTAAGGGAATAAATCTTAAAAGTTCTCATTACAAGAAAAAATTTTTGTTACTATGTACTAGACTTACTGTGTACAAAGTCTTATTTGTTCACAGTGTGTACAAATGTTAAATTGTTATGTTGTACACCTGATACTAAATAATGTTGTATGTAAATTATACCTCAATAAAAATATAAATTTTCTAATTTTCAAAAAGAAGAAAAGAAACTAATATTTATTTTATTGTGTACTTTCCCTCACTGAACCTTCTTAACAACCTTTAAGTTAGGCATCAGTTTTCCTACGGGTGAAAAAATTGAGACTCAGGAAAGTTAAATAACTTGCCTTAGGTCAAAGAGCTAGAAATGGTTGGTAGAAGGAATCACACTAAGCCATGGGATTGTCCTGGTTGCATAGCCTACATGGCAATGTGATTAAGCACTTAAGGTTGGGATATAAACAAGTATAGGTTCAAATCCCACCTCTTCTATTAATGTGTGACCTTAGGCAAATTAGTGCACATTTCTGAGCCCAAATGTCCTCATTTCTAAAGTAAGGATATGAGTAATACCTAGCTTCTGTGTTTCAGGAGATTACATCAGACAACACATGGAAAGCATTTAACAGTGACTGTCACATAGAAGGCAACCAAGACACATTGGCTGTCTATGTCCCCTACAGCACAATTGCAATTATGCATAAGAAACCACCTGAGGGACATACAAATGATACATGTCTCTTGAAGGGGAACAGAATATGCCACTTTGGGATAAGGATTATTTTGAGCTGAAGGCAACTGAGAATTAACGGATGCAGAAAGAGTTCTCTGCCTTCCCTTTATTCACCCAAAAGCAAGGCACCCATTTCCTTTTGTGAAAGTATCCTCTCCGGTACCAGGAGTGGGAGAAGGACTCATCACGGAGATGGAGAATCAGCACTGACATGAGTGTGCACAAGCAATCCTGACCAAAATACCCCTCACTTTCCATTATTTTCTCCATATTTCCAAGTCAGTGGCCCAGTTTAGCTCTCCTAGCCCAAACCTCCTTTCCTTTGTTAAAATGGTATATGAGCCCCAGAATTTAACCACTTCTTGAGTTTTACTTCTTTTCTGTGAAAAGAAGTAAAATGCCAATAAAAATTATATGCCTTTTCTGTTAGTAATCTGTCATTTCTTGAATTTGTAGCCCCCTGGGTTCTAAGCCTAAGAGGGTAAAGGAAAGTGTTTCCTTCCTGGCACTGTCCATCGATAAATTTGGCCAGAGGATAGACAAAGGACTGGGGATGTTGACAGAAAAGATGTAGAGTCATGATTTTGACATCTTGACTTATCTTTCTTTGATCCAAGTATTGTATAAAAGATAAATAGGCCTTTGCCATCTGAGTTTGCCATTGTAGACAAGCATTCAGCAGAAAGGGCAAAGTGCTGGGAATAAAACCACTTCTGAGTCTGAGATAATCAGCCATTCAGGTCATATAAACAGAGATGGCAGTGACATATGAATTAGGCACTACCTAGAGGATAATAAGAACAAAGAAAATTGAAAAAATATGAAGAACAACACATCTTATGAAATCTGAAAAGTTAAAAACTTCTTAATGTGTTAAAATGAACCTCAGTACATTGAAAATCAACAGATATCACTTGTATTCAAAAGATTACTTGTTAGTGACACTTAGGAGATCCAAAAAGTCCTTTTTACCTTCCGATAATGCCAGGGAATGGTAGTCTCCACAGGAAACTTGTATTATTTTTTTATCATTCAGAGTTTTTATCTTCCTGTAATAAAAATGATACAAAATCTATTAATCTTTCTTTAGATTGGATTGTCACATGAACTACAGATATTTAAAATATCCCAATATACTTGGTGTAGGAAAACAATTTTATGTTCTTGTATTTCTGTAGTAGCTTTTTTCCAAAAACTCTGAACAATTTTTTTTAATTTATTGATTTGAGAGAGAGAAAGACATTGCTTTGTTGTTCCACTTTATTATCCATTCATTGGTTGATTCTTGCATGTGCCCTGACTGGGGATATAACCTGCAACCTTGGCGTATTGGAACAATGCTCTAACCAACTGAGCTACCCAGCCAGAGCAAGCTCTGAACTGGGTAGCTCTGAACACTGTTTTTAATACAACATCAACATGTGCAAAGGTACAGGGCAGAATCCAAAACAGTATGTAATGTAAAAGTGATTTTTACTGGACTTTTAATGTATTATTTACTATACTAACTTATATACTTATTGGCCTAAAAGAATAAATTTCTTCACACACATATAGCACAGCACTTTAGATTTTAGAGAGCACTGTCACCTATGTCACCTAATCTAAGTGCTGTGAGATAAACAAACCATTGGATTGAAGTGTCATTTTTGTGGATCAAAACATAACTATCAGCACTTTCATATGATTGAACCTAGTAGAACTCAAAGAGGTCAAATAAATTTCAAACTGTAGAACTAGACTCAAACCTTGTTCTTTCCATTCCAAGTTCAATGATCATTCTCCCAAGCCACAGCTATTTCTCACATGATTTAATGACCACACGGAATAAAAAGGTAACTTCCTACTGTTAAAAAACATGCTTTTTACATCCAAAGCATGTAATTCATGAACACAAAATTCAGACTGCTTGTCATAGTATTTGCCCTAGAAAGCTCTTTGTAAGGATATACTTTTTTTTCTCCATTTTACTAAGTAAGATATTAGGACCCAGTGGCTTATATGAAAAAGGTTACGTTGAGTGAAAAACTTTTTCATTTCCAATCTAGGTGCTATGATTGGGTACCTGCAGTTCATTGACCATAGACAGATTATCAGGAGAAAAAGACATGGTTTATTTATATGCACACATGGGAGCTCCCAGTAATAAAAACTTTGTGGAATAACCTGAGTAAAGGTTTATATATATCAACATAGCAAAAGCAGGGATTGGGGGGGTTAGAACTTCCATGGGAAAGTATGGAAGGTTCCACTGAGCTTTTGGATGCTGACTGGACAGTCTGTCTTCACAGCTGCTGAATTCACAGGAAACTTCCTGCCAGGATGGTTAGGGGCCGCTGAATTTTAGGAGGCACTGATTTTGATCAGATAGAGAAATTCAGATAAGATTGCTTTCTGTATCTTCAGTAGCTCAAATGTTTTCACTTTAAAATAATCTTCATGCCAACTCTGGGAGTCCAAGTGGTATAAAGTTATTTCCAATAGATTAGATTATGTTCAAAGGGTCACATTTTCTCATTTCTCCATGCCCTTCTCCATCATAGGACTCTAAATAATAATTGGTGTTTTAAGTTTTTTCCTGCCTCCTTCCTCAATACACTATGATGGTTGAGGTTTAAGACTGTGTTTGTCATGGTCAACTTTGTACCCTGGCATCTTGCATGGTGCCTGACATGTGAAATTCAAAAATATTGACTGACTGACTGACTGAATGAATGAATAAGTTGAAATACTTACTTAGGAGTAAAAATTATTTCCGTAAATTCTTCAGTCCCCAGCTGTCCTTCAGAACCAGCTCCCCATGCAAAGACCCGTCCTTTGTGACAAACAGCCAGGGAGTGCTCCTTCCCACAGCTCACGAGAACAACCCGTAGAGTTTCCAATGCCTTAATTGGTTCTTTGGGAACAAAAACAAAACAAAACAAAAACCCCACAGATTAATTTAACAGCAAGTTTAAGACAGTACTTATCTTTAAAACGAAGGGTCATTTGGATTGCTTGTCTCTTCCAACTGGCTTTTAAATCAAGGCCTAAAATCATGCTAAAGGTGGGAAGGAATTAGCTCATTGTGTGTTATACTGTCTTTATAGGAATATAATATAACTGGTATTCAGAAGGGTGGGAGTATCAAAGGAGGAGAACCTGTAGGAACTAGGATACTTGAGCTAGTGTTTTTTTCTACCATGGTGGCAGCAAAACCCAGCAAAATAAAGGGAGCCGGAGAGAAAATGGGATTGACTCCATTCTACTCTTCTGGATTCCCTGCCTTGAACAGTAAGCACAGGGAATCCCTTGCTCAGCAGGAAGCCAGCAGGGTGCTTGTCTCAGGAGTGGGGAGTGTGAGAGGCAAACACCAGATCTTCTCACAACAAAGCATGCAGTAATATGCCTCTAAATGAGCCAGATGTGCCCTCGAATGAAAACCTGACCACATTTCCCTACAAGCCAGTCTAGACTGTTTCCCAAAGTGTTGTCTCTGATTTATCAAAGGTTTGGAGTTAAGTACATCATTATCAGTAAAGTTTTAGTTAACACTTAAATTTTCTTTTTAAAAATCTTTGTGATATTATCCTTTTCAATGTTTTTTTTTCAAACTGTGCAACAGTAAAAAAATTCCCAAAGATTTATGCACTCACAGAGGTAGAAACTGGTACCACCTTCCTGAAGGACACCTTGGCACTAAGTATCATGTTGCCCCTCATTTCCGCCTGAAGGGGATCAGGGTTTGCCACCCAAGAATATGCCACTTTGGCACAACGATTATTTTGAGCAAAAGGCAACTGAAAATCAATAGATGAAGGGAGAGTTCTCTTCCCTCCCCTTATTCTCCTAAAAGAAAGGCATACATCTTCCTGGTGAAGGCATCCCCCCTCTCCTGCACCAGCAAGAGTGACTCTCATTATTAGAGCTGGCACTGAGATAAGTCTGTGTAACAGCCCTTAGTAAAATAACCTTTGTCTTCCACCAGTTTCCAGCATATACTTCCCCACAACTGATAATCACTCAAAGCCCAAACCCCATATTTTTGTTAAAATTGCAAATGAACCCCTGGGTCCAATGACTTCTTGAGTTTAATTTCTTTTCTGTGAACTCCTGTGCACCAAAAATATTAATGAAATTGTATGGCTTTTCTCTTGTGAATTTGTCTGTCAGTTTAGTTTGCAGGTCCTTATGACCTAAATTGAAAGAATAGAGGAGAAATTTTTGCTCCCAGACAGTACTCTTAAATTTTATTCTGAGTATGTAATCAGAAATTTTGTCAAATATTTACCTACAGTAATGTTGAACAGAGTATTACATATAAAAGCCCCTCATGAAAAAAAAAAACTAAACTAATTTCCACAAAAGGACAATAATTAAATTGTACTCTGAGAGCCTGGAATGTTATGCAACAATTTAAAATATATTTTCAAAAATACATAATGAAAGGCAGTATGTTCATGATACTATATTTGGTGAAAATGCAGTTTATAGAATTGCAGAAATGCAGTATACAGTATAAATACTGAGTATACAAACTGTATAATGACATGATATTATAAAGATTAAATATATAATGCAAAGAAGCAAAAAGGTAATGCATCAAAATATTAGGAGTTGTTTTTGGGTGTTGGAATTATAGGCAATTTCTTCCCTTGTGTTTCTACAGTTATTAGTAATGATAAAAATGCTACTTTGTACATTTTTTAATATTAAGAAAAAAAGGCGCCCTAGGGTATTTCTGAGGGAGTTACAGGTGCAAAACCCACAAACCACATTTGAAAGGTCACTGCTTCAGAGATTCGCTGCAGGCAAGGATTAAAAGGCAAGTGGGAAGGACCACATCACTGTTCAGGGGAGAGCGGTCCTGTTTAGTTGGGCACACAGTTCCTCTTTCAGTTTTTGTTTGAAGAATTGGAAACCAAAACTAACCGAGGATTCTCGGAAAGCGAAACTGCAGAAGTTGCGCTCTGGCGGTGTGGAGCGCGGGGTTCTGTCAGCTGTGGCCCCAGAGGACCCAAGGTTCACGGTGCCCCCACCTGCCTGGGCAGCGTCCGCACCACTGTCTCAGCGCTCACCTGGATGGTCACAACGGGGCACACCCCTCCGGCCCAGCTGGCCCCGGCTGTTGTCTCCGCACGAGTGGACCGTGCCGTCGCACAACAGTAGCAGCGAGTGGCGCTCCCCGCAGGCCGCCTGCCGCAGCTCGGCGCCCCTCGTTGGCGCCCGGCGCTGCAGCCTCCCCGGGCCGGTGGCCCAGCAGAAGTACATCCTGCTCCTGCGCCCGCCGCCTGCTCAAGTCTGGCTGCTCAGTCTCCACCGGCTCCTGAAGACTAGTGACAGGTGGTAGGATGGGTCAGTCCCACCCCGTCCTTACCCTGTGGTGGACCTTCCCCACGTGGGCTGCCCTGGCGCCCTACGTCATCCGGACACCTCCCCGCTAATGACTTTCGGGGCACAAATACTTTAAGCCAGGAGCGCCAAGTGCTGAGGAGCAGCAGAGAGCGACTCCGCAGGAAGAGCACCTAGAGTTACATCCTAGTAAGCTGCTTATGAGCTGTGTGACATTGGGCAAGTGACTTCATGATTCTGTGCCTCACCTACTGCGTCTATGAAATGTGACAGCAAAACAGCCACGTCGAATATGCTAGGACAATTTAATAGATAATTCGTAATGTGTTAGAATAATTCCTAGAATGCTTAATGAAAGCATATAAGTGCAACCCTCTTGAAGGCCGTTTTTGGCAATGGAAATGCAAAATCTTCATGGTGTTTACATCCTCCTATTTATAAACAGATAACCAAATACTTAGCATAAAAGGTGGCAGCATGAAGGAAAATAAAACAGTAAAGGAATAGAGGGTGGGGACCAAAGGAACTATTATTTTTGATAAAATATCAAGGAAGATAGGAAGTGACATTTGAGCAGAGAAGGAGGGAACCTGGAAAATGCGAAAATGAGTCAGGCTGTCATCTAAGGGCAGAGGTTGCAGGGGAGCAATGGAAAGGCTTTGAACAGAGAAGTGATATGATCTAACTTTAGTTTTAAAAGAAGCATTTTGGGCTTTAATTCATTAAATGTTAGTGAGTTGAGTGAATAAAACATAAAGAAATTGTACTGTTATTGCTTGAGAAAGATAAAATTATCCATTCATTTGTGTTTATGCACTTGGAAATAGTAGCTCCCATTTATTGAATATTTACCATATGTTGACTATTTTATATAAAATATCTAATTTAATTACTCCATCTGCTTTTCTTAGTTAAGATAGGTTCAGTTGCAAGTGACAAAAATATGACCTAAACTCATTTAAGCAAAAGGGAAATTTACTGATAGATTGCATTGTTTTTCAAAAATACTTGCTGCTGCTGTCCTCCCTATGGCTTCAAGCTTGAGCATGTGAATTTGTTCTGGCCAATGACATGCACGTAGGAAGCATATTCCAGGCAGATGGTTTAAGGACCATTATTTATGTTCCCTTCTCCCCCCTCAATTACAACAACTGGTGATTATCCAGATAGAGATTACTCCATCATCCTGGGTCCCAGATTAAAAACAATAATTTAGCAAAGTTGCAGCTAATCTATGTAGCAAGAGTGAGAAATGAATCTTTGTTGTGCCAGGCCCTGAGATTGGGGTGGGGGGGGGTGTTTGTTATTACACAGATAGCATAAGTTAGCCTCTTCTGACAGTCACATGTCAGCATGGCTGATTCCAGGAATTGCTTCCTGTAATAAGGACTTACTGTCCTAATGACTCCATTTCTCCATATTCCTTTACTCTGCCTCTTGTTATGAAGGGTTCATCTTCAGGCTTCATGGTGTATTCCATGGTTCCAGAATCTCCTCTGAGGTGGCAAGTTTAGTTGTGATGCCTTCAGTGCCCCAGTTTGGGTCACATGCCTACCCCTGAGCCAGTCACTGTGAATGCTAGAAGATGGAGTCAATCACCTGGAAGATCTCTCTGCAAGGTGGGGATGGACTCACCCATGCGCAGGTTCTGAGAGGAAGGGTAGGCAGACTCCCAGATGAAAGCTGGGCCTGTTGCTGGAAGAAGTAGGGGATGGATGGTAAGGACATAAGCAACATGCATCCTCTATATCAATCATATAGAATAAGTATTAATGTAATTTCTATTTTGTGGGATGGAATCAAGGGTCCGAGACTTTTGGTAACTTGCTTGAAGTTCCATGGCAGGTAAGCGGCATAATTTTAACACTAATCAATTTGACTAGGAAGCTTATTTAATGTACTCTTTTTAAAACAGGTTTTATTTATTTATTTTTAGAGAGGGGGAAGATAGGCAGTAAGGGAGGCAGAGAAACATTGATGTGTAAGAAATACTTCAGTTAGCTGCCTCACACATACCCCCTACTGGGAACCTGACCCCTGGCCTGCAAACCAGACATGTGCCCTGGCTGGGAATCGAAACCCAGTGACCTTTCAATTTGTGGGGTGGCGCTCAGCCCACTGAACTACACTATTCAGGGCCAATTTCTACTCTCTGGTCCCTGATTTCTAGTGTCTTCTTCAGATTAATGGCATATTTTCATAACCATTCCATCTAGAAAATTTCAATCCACCTTATATTCCCTCCCCATAGCAAAACCCTCCCCTAATCAATTAGCTGATGAAGGATGTAGGCTCATATCAGCAATGCCTCATTTTCTATGCACTTTATAACTCCGTCACTCCTATCCAGTTCGGGTCTTTTGCAATAACTTCTGGCATCTCCAATAGATCTTTTATGCTGGCCTAAGAGTTACCTGCAGAAAACACAGGTTTGGTCACATCACATATCCCCTTTAATGATTGTAGACCTGTTGATGGGAGAGGCCTGGTTCTTCTTGCTGACACTTGTGAAGAATTACAGATCAGCAAATCTATTAGTGTGTACTCAGTTTATTAGTGAGCCATTCCCATGGAAGAGAATGGGACTAGCTAGAGTGAGGGGTGAAAGGCAAAGTTTCAGGGAAGTAAAAGTAAGAGCAGCTGAAGACCAAGGTGGCAAGCCCCCAGGTGGCCTGAGGCCAAGTGGCTAGAGGCCCAGTGGCCAGGGAGCCAAGAGCACCAAGAGTGCCCTGAGCCCCCCAGAGAGAGCAAGTGCTTTGTTCTGAGGACCTATATAATTGGTGAAAAAAGTTACATATTGATTAATGGGTAAATGTGGTGCTAGCTTTCCTGGGGGAGCGTGACTACCCACACTTAGGTATGTGTGGGGGTCTGTTAGCCCGAATCCTTATCTTGCTCCAGACTCCATTTGTACATCTTGTTGTAAAACAAATACATGACAGGAGGCAGTTCATTAAAATTGGAGCACTTTCCAAAGTTATTTATGGGCTCTTTCTGTAAGCATCAGGGACTCCCTCGTAAAATGGATAGTGACCAGAAGTAGGCAATTAACCAAAGTTGTTTTATGGGCTTCTTCTTTGGGCACTGTGGACCCTCTTCCCCATTCCAGGCCCTGGGATGAAAGCACAGATTCAA
>JAPYXV010003931.1:0-11811 GCA_028533065.1 Trachops cirrhosus
CCTAAGCTCTAACAAAACTGAAGACCCCTTAAACTCTTCATGTGAATTACTGACCTTTGGATTTTTCCCTTTGGGCATGCAAAACAGAAGCAGGACAAAAGTTTGAATATAAAATAGCTTCCTTATTAATTAATAAAATAATCTATTTTACTCATAGTGTTTATAATATTTGTAACATTTTAGGAACTTATATGCAGTGAGTTTTCCTTTAGAAGGAGGTAATTCAGCTCTTGAGCACATTAAAATTTGTCTGTATCCTGAGGTCACTGTAAATTTGCTGATATTCTTCCAACTTAGCTGAGTGATTTACAAGTTTTCTATATCTTGTATGGCTCTTGTATTAGTATGCATGTACATGGTTACATGTAGATATACAATGTATATATACGGCTAAATTTCAACCAACTTTATTACTAAGGCCAGTACATTGCAGGGGATTTATCTTTTATATTCTTCCTTTTCACATTTTGGATATTTCAGTGCCTACCTCACTCAGAGCTCTAGCTTTGCAGTTTCCCATATCCAGATTATTCTTGCAGTACTGCTGTACTATTTTTAACCAATAGTATTGTAATATCATATAATATACAATTTACAAAAGCAAGGATAACTAACTTGTGCAGGAGGGAAAGTACAGTGTATGTATGCTCATGCAAATACTGCATTCATAGACAAGAATAAGAAATGCTATGGCCATGATATCTTGGTGTGTATCTTACTGTATGAGGCTGCTGTGATTGATATAATTGAGTATGTGTTAATTTAAAAATACAGATGTTTCGCATTTAATTTATATCAAGAGTGGAAAGTTTGAGAGGTGATTTTTTAAAAAAGTATTTACAGGAACAAATATAGAGGACACATGGTCAAAACTAGGGGGGTTGGAAAGGGGAGGGAGGAGAGGAAGAATGGGTGGGTGGGCTGGAATGGGAATAAAGGATAGAAACTATACTGAATAAACTAAAATAAAAAAAGTATCTTCCATTATTAAAAAATCAGTGGTTTTCTATTTATAAATAACAAGATAGATATGTGATGGAATAAATAATAAGAGTTTATAATTACATATAAAATATCATATGTGAAATAAATAAATTTAATATATATGTTCAGTTACTCTCAGAAATTCATAAAATAAATAAATTACAGAAGACACAAATCATGGAAGACTATATCACATTTTTAGATCAGATATTTTAAAAATATAAGCTCCATATTCATCTATACATTCAATGAGATTTTAATTTACAAATTTTAGCAAGTTGTTTGAAAAGATGTAATTATTTGTAATCAGAGAAATGTACTTTAAAAATGAAATGTGATCAGACTGCATACCTACAGCATGTTTAAAACTGTTTTTTAATTGACAGTACAAAGTTTTTGTGAGATGTGGAATTAAGGGAAGTTTTATTCAATGCTAGTAAGAATGTGAATTTCTACAACTATCTTTGAAATTGTTTTCACTTATCTATTAAATTTGAGCACTGATATTTTTCTATTGGCTATTGATATGGTTTCATATTCTGGTGCAGAACTGTGCCTCAGGTTATTGTTCCCTAAGGAGTGAAATCTCATTTCAAACCTGAAGCTAATAATATACCACTTCAAAAGGAAGTGCACTTAAGCATATGTCTACTAGCCTATTTCTATATAATAATATGCACATTATAATACATATATTTTATAATAGTTATGTACATGCAATATACATATATAACCTCTACTTGAAAGTGTGATTATTCAATGTCCCATAATTTATGAAGATGATTGCTCTTTGAAGAATTATGTCAGATTTGTGAGAGAAGTGGAAGAGGACATTGAACCATTTAACCTCAAGTGTTACAGCTCATAAAATTAATTCCTCAATGAAGGATATTTCCCTACTATTTGTTCAGTACTAGGAGCCACTCTACAAAAACATCTGCAGTTACATGCTGATTTGTTAATGACCCATGGTTACAGGTCTATAGTACATATTTTACTATTTTTATACCACAAAAAATTGACTCATAAGACTATACTTGTACAGTCTTTGAAGTTACAATGCATGGTTCATTGCTATTTGAGTGAGCACATGCACACATTTCTGGTTAGCGCTCTGCTTGTATTATCACCTTGCTGGTGAGTGCCATCTTGTTTATTCATAAGTAGAATTGAGCTTCCCTCTCCAAAATATTTGATCATTCTCTTTTCTAATATTTGTTTCACATATGTGCACATGGCAATTTGATTTTCCACTAGGTTGTTTTTGTTAGAAATTGGCTTTTTATTGCAAATCACATATAGCTCAGGGTATTTCATTTGTAAGGGCCTACATTTAATTGTCCTAATTTGTAAGGGAATCTGATGTCATGAAAACCTAATAGTAATCAACAAGAAGCCGATTGTTTTATTTATGTGAATATGTAGACATTATTGATGGATGGTGATACAAAATTATTTCTAAGAATGTGAAGAAATATAAAACTTTATAAACACTATCCTAGAAAAAGACAGCAAAAATATGTATACATAATAAGTTGAAGGGTTCTCTACAAGATATCCAAAGTTAATAATAATGCATAGGAATAAAAACAAAATAAAAAATTTCATTTTCACACCTTACAGTTCAGTCTTTCACATAGGTGAAAAAGGTACCCAAAATGAACTTTCTAAGAGTGTCACTGCATGACTGCAATTGATGCTTACCGCAGTGATAAGTGTGTATGTGTGTGTGAGTATATGTATGGATAAATGAGAGTATATGTGCTCATAATCAATTAATAGTGAGCAAATTATTGATTTTGTTTAAACTCCTTAAGAAGTTAATTGTATACTTTTTTGTATTCTTCTGTGGAATAATGACTGCAAATCTCTATAACATTTTCTTTTTTACTTTTACTCCTCAAAAATGGATTCACAAGGTCTTTTTTCTTTTTAGTCTTTCAAGTCATGGTGCACGGGTCATTGCTATCAGTAAGTACATGAAGACATTTCTGACTACATTTAAAAAGCACTATCATAACAGAGGATGTTCAAGAATAATGACTAAAGAAATGGTGGAAACTTTATACTTAAAATTTGTATTTACCTGTTATGTATAATTTGGAAGACATGAAACCTGGGATATTTTTCTACCTTTCCCAAACATTTGGGGTGGCATTTTAGACAACAGTGATGGTCAGTTTACTTTTAGCTATATAAACTTTACAGTATAAAAATCTGAGCACATTTTAAAAAAACAGTGACAAGTACTTATGACAGGTAATAAGCATGATATATTTAAGACCCCTAGTAAATCATACTTAGGAAATTTAAATAGAAGGACCCAAAGTACATTATGAGTAAATATTGATCTTTCAATAAAAAGTAGGTTAATATGAAACAGTTATCTCATTGCTTAGGTTTATAATGCTGTTAAGGAAGAGTTAACTATCTCAAGTGTCATGAACAGGGTTCTCTAATAGCATATCATTTCTAATCACAGAGTGCTTTTAAGTATACATAACTTTCAGGTGTGAAATGTAAATGACCATAATCCCAGAGGATGATAAAATGTATGCTTTGCGTAGTTGAATAACAATACATTTTATAATAATTTGACAGTGTATAATATAGAATACCTCAATTAAGACTCTACTACTTCAGTTGCTGGAGGATTCATTCCTATTTTGAAAGAAAGGGTTCATACTCTCTTACTTCTGGGGAATAAACTTAAATTGAAATGAAAAGGCTTTCTGCAATCATCAGGCACAAGGGCTGAGCACTTCAAATTTCTCTTACTGAATGTCAATAGAACATTATAAATGTTCTAGAGATATGTTAATATCAAATTTTTCGAGGAAAGTCTATAACAGAGTGTGTTTTGGGTGCAAACTTCCTTTTATTTTAATAATTGTTTTGCTTTTAAAAGCAATTTGAGAAGTTTACCTTGCCTGTTACTATTATGACTAAATATCAAGGGTGAACACATGTAATAAAGTGGTTACTCTGTTTTTGTTACTTAGAAGATATAAAGATCTACCTTATTATTATTTAAAATCCCTATTAAAAATGTTCTAGGGTCAGGCCAAGAGGGGATTCTACTTACATGTTAGTTTATACTTCATTTGATTTGCTTCTGGAGATTTTATATTTTTACCTGGGCTCTCATTTTATTTATTGAAAGATAAATAAAATTACAACAAACAAAATATTATTTATTTTATAACTGGCCACAGAAGTTTGGCTCAAATATAGAGTATTTTTCATTGAATGATAAAGGAAAGGCCGACTTAACATAGCAAGCAAATTTAGTAATTAAAAAGTAATTTATATTTATTATTCAATCAGCAACTTTTTCCTTTTCTTTTGAAATGATTAGTTGGCTTGTATATTATCATAGTGAAGTAATTTTTTGTTTTGTTTTGTTTTTAATTTTTTTTAATCCTTACATGAGGACATGCTTATTGATACTAGAAAGGAGGGAAGGAAGGAAGAGAAAGAGAGAAATATCGATGTGAGAAAGAAACATGATCTCTTGCACAAGCCCTGAGGGGGGATTGAACCTGCAGTTTAGGTAGGTACCCTGACTGGGAATCAAACTGCCGACCTTTCAGTGTATGGGACAACATTCAACCAACTGAGTCACACCAGCAAGGGCGATAGTAAAGTTTTAACATAAACGTTACTTGTGAACTTTGTCATTAATCTGTGTTAGAACCTAAATAATACACTATAATTAGTTTTCTTAAAGCAGTTTCTCACCCTATCCATATTTCAAATAAAATAATAAATTTTTCAAAACACATTCAAATACATCAGAACTTTGTTATGTTATTTAACTTATTTGGTTAATTTATTTGCATCATGAGAATACAGGGATGTTTCACCTGAGCTTCAACTTTAAATCATGTGTCCACAATAGAGTTAATCCCAAAATGTAAATTTTTTCTTTTCCAAAAAAAGAAAAAAAATCTGTTGCATTAAAATACATTTACTGGGTGGTAGAATGAAATTTTTACTTAAATTATTTGATCTTTCAATTGTTAATAGGCATATTGTCACAAGCTTTACTAAACATACTTGTGTGCCTTCTCATTCCCCTTTTTTTATTTTCTTCATATCTATCAGCTGTAGACATAATTAAGGGAAAGCCTTCAAAAATAATATTTTTACATAATTACACAGCAATTTTAGCATATGTTCCTTAAAAAGTTATATATGACTATCTATGCATATTTTTCCTGAATTAGGCTATATTTATTGTCACTGTTTAATATAAAAAGAACATTTTCTTTTAATTGCTTAAGTGCTACTAAACCCAGATTATCATTCTTCTGTTTAATATATTACATCTTCAGTAACAATATAGAATTATATTTCTAATGGGAAATGAGAAACTGCATGAAAAATATAACTCTTCTTTCCTATTAATTCATATCACACTACTGAATTTTAATAAAGCCTGGCTGGTTTATTTTTATTAATAATGATTTCATATAAGCCAACTAAATATTGTACTAACTCCAATATAGCAACATATCACACCAACAACCAAGCCACAGCTATTTTAACAAAAGCTCCTTTTATACAAATACACACATGATAATAAAATATAGTGAATTCTTTTTCTATAATATAATCCAGAAAAAAGGGTAGAAACATTATTGGATTTTTTAATAGGTATTTATCAAATCCTAAGGTAGAAAGATACTGTGCTAAGTAAACCAGAAAAAAGGAGGATGCAGAGTAACGTCTTTTTCTGAACTTTGACTGGCTGGACTCTGAACCAACTCTGTCATTTCAAATGGGAAAAATAAAAATACCATATTATAATACATTTCTATAATATTCTTAACATAATTAAGAAATTAGAAATGTTTAAACAAAGAATTAAGAGGAGAGCAGAGTACAGGGAACAATTTTTGTTCTGACAGCATTTGTAGATCCCTTCAAACAGAATTGTGACAACCTTGCAAAACAAAGCAAGATTAACAAGGGTGTCCAACGTTTTGGTATCTCTGGGTCCACACTGGAAGAAGATAAGTTGTCTTGGGCCACACAGTAAATACACAAACACTAATGAAAACAAAAGTTCTCATAATGTTTTAAGTAAATTTACAATTTTCTGTTGGGCCACATTCATAGCCATCCTGGGTGGCATGTGGTCCATGGGCCACGGGTTAGACACCCTTGATTATAAAATAAAATGTGGGAACTATTCAAAGCGCAAGAGTCCAGAGGATATTATGTGCACAATCGGCTGGGTTACAAGGGGCTTTACTTTCAGTTTAAAGGTGAGTCAGAAAGAAATCATATTTTTTCACCCATATCCAGTGATTAATGTGTGAGATGACTTTGTCATGAACATAGCATAGAGAAAAATGCTTTAAATATGGGCTAGCTCCTTTGAATATTTTGAAGACTAAATTTACATAGTCTTTTGAAATAATGGTTACAGGTAATTTGGCCATCCTGATAAAAAATAACAATTTTGGAAATTACTCTACACCATACACACACAGAGTCATACTAAGAAAAGAAAAATGTATTTCAATATAATATAGACTTAAATATAAAAAATAAAGATTTAAGAAAAATAGAATAACTATTATTTGGAATGGACAAACATTTCTCAGATAAGACTAACAATAAATAATAAATTTATGTAATCATTTATGTTTCATACAACTTCAATTATAATGCATACATATATAATATCTATAAAGTTATATATTAAAATGTTATTCAAAATAAGCCATCAAGAAAACACAATGGAAAACCTCAGAATTTAATTCAACTAGATAATTCAACAAAGGACTCCTAACGAATTTATATTGTGTTAAAAATCCTAAAAATCAATAAAAGATAAAAATGATAGAAAATTGAAGAAAATGAAAGATTGAACATTTCACAGAAGAAAATATTGAAATGGCTAATAAATATACAAAAATGTATGATCTACTTTATTTAGAATCATAATTCAAAGACTGCAAATAAATTTAGATGACTGCAAAGTCATCCAAACAAACAATGAAAAAAGTAGAAAATACCAAGTGTTGGGAAGGATGTGGACTTTTCATTACTACTGGTGGGCCCATACTAATGCTGTTTCTAAGCAAGAGTCCAGATATATGTTTCTTGTTACTCAGAGAAACTAGATGTTGCCTAAGGCCTTATTAAATCAATAATTTAGAAATAAATATTCCAGTGTCAATGAGGGGCTATTATCATTCCTGGAATATTCCCTGCCTCACTTCAACTAGAATCTTGACCATGGTGCATATATATCAGCTCTGTCTAACCAATGCCATGAAATAGTCAAGAATTAAGGATAATGCAGGCACTCTACTACTTTCCTGCTTTTTCATCTCCCCTAACCCACTCCACAAAATCTGTGTCATCAACAGTGTTTGGTGCCAGTCGTGTGTGTGTCTCTGACTACAATGAATAACAATGGACAAATGTCATAAATTTAATGATGAATAAAAGACGCAGTCACAAAAGACAATGTCTCCTTTTTATAAGATCATGTAAAACTAATGTATACTTTTGTAAGTCTTTATAGTGTTGAAGGTTAATAGAAAGAATCAGAGAGGATAGGATTCCTCTCATTCTAATAATGTCTTCTATCAAGATTCTCTTTATCTTGGCTTTATTCAATTTATGAAAATTCATTGAATTTCAAAGTAATCACACTTATGTGCATTTTCTGGAAGTGGACTTTAATATTTAAAAAAACATACAAAAATGCATTACCATCAGAAACATTTAGTTCATTGATTTACTCAAAATATAAATAGCAATTTTACATTTTACTCTAAGTTTATGACAGGTGAATTTACATAAAAGTAATATGGAAATAATATTTGTATAGATCGCATGTGTGTTTAATTCATTATTTTAATATATTATATTTTATAATAATTTTTGAAGGCTAATGTGTTATTTTGTCTTGAGATTAAACATCTTTTAGAGTAAGGCTGTTTAATGTCTAGTAGAGCTTCCATGAAGCGATACCTAATTATCAGATGCCTAGTACACCAAGTTGACATTAGAAATTAGAAACTGCTGTGAACATTTATAAACATAAGTTTTGTTAAATGTCCTAATATTTATTAGTTGGAAAAAATGGGTAGATTGAATAAATTGGTATATAGAAGAATCAAGGTTCTCTTAAATAGAGACCTCCAATAGAGTCTTGTATATCTTAGTAGAATTTGTGTATCTATTTTGGAGTCTCTCTAACTTGCATATTGATAGGCACTCCTTCTTTCTTTCTGCTGCATAGTGTTCCATTACATAGATGTAGCATTGTTTTTGATACACTCATTTACTGATGGGCACTTAGGCTGCTGCCAGCACTTGGCTATTGTAAATTGTGCTGGTATGAACATTGGGGTGTAAAAGACAAATACCATTTGTCTTTAAGTAAAATCTAATCAACAAAACAAATAAGCAAGCAAAATATAACCAGAGACATTGAAATTGAGAACAAACTGACAGTACCCAGAAGGGATGTGGGAGGGGATAATGGGGAGGAAAGGCAGAAAGGTTTTCAGGATCATCTATAAAGCACACATGGACAAAACCAAGGAGGGGGTGGGATAAGGGGTGGGAGGTGGTGGTGGATTGGTTGGGGAGAGTGGTAGGTAGTAGATGGAGACAACTATATTTGCACAACAATAAAAAATATTTTTTAATTAAAAAGATGCATATTGATGTTGAAAGCATCAGATTTGTCATCATATAAAGAGAAACTTATGTTCTGTTAATTACTTCTTTGCCACCTTATGCTAGTATTGTCTTCCTTTTTGGCATTAGTTTTCTCATTTATGAAGTAACAATAACTGCTTTATAATGCTGTTACAGTAATTAAATAAACTATTTTTTATAAAACAAGTTATTTCAAGTAATTCACAATATTTTTTTATCCAGAGTATCAGAAAACTTGAGATTATTGGACATTGTATGTTATGACTGTTATATCTAAGATATTAAAATATTTATTGTTAAATAATCTTTATGAAAGCTTTGAAACTATTGTGATATTTTCTATATTAATAAATGGATATAACTTTAGTAATTTATGATAGCAATATGTATTAACTATTATGAGCAATTATATCAAGGTAAAAAATAAGTTGCTATAATTTTGTAAAAAAAATAAATTACCTCTGAAAGGGATAGAAGTATTAAGTTATAATTTATTCATTTAAAATAATTCAGTTTGGACACTAAGTATACATGTTGGTTCTCATCTAATTTTAAAGTAATGACAAATAGATTGGATTAATTGGTTGTCATTTGATAATCCTTTGCTACACACTGCGCTTTCTTTGAATAAATTCAAAATGTATTTTACAGCAAAAGTCTGATCTTTTGTGTGATGCCTTACAATAAATGGAGGATCTACAAACTTTCTACTGACCTTGTATTTATCAGATATCTTCTGTGAACACTACTTTAGTAAGTGGTGTGTATGATACTTGCTTAATTCCTTTCTGTATGTTAAAGAGTGAATGTTCAGTAATTTAAAAAATGGTTCAGTAGAAGTAATCTCATAAAAAGAAAGTTAGAAACAAACTTTCATCAATTCTATGTAATACTTTTATGTTTTCTCAATATATAATATTGGTTATATTAATTGCATACTTTTTTTAAAAAGTAAATTTTCAAAATGACATGAGAAGAAAGAAAAGTTAAAGCTATTTCTTTTGTTGGAAGTAAGAAAACTGTCAAAGAGTTTCTACATCTCCCAGCCAAAAAAAAAAAATAAAATTACTAGGTAATTCCACCTAAACTTTTTAAGAATGATGCCAGTGATCTTTAAATAGTTGCAACTGAAAACATCAGAAACTTAATATATTTTATTAATCTAAAACAGAATTCTAAAACCAAATTATTTCATGAATATTGTAGTAAACATCCTAAACATATTATTAACAAACACCTTAGCAGAATATCAAAAGAATTAGACATAAAGACTAATTAGGCTTTCTTCAAGGCTGCAAGGATGTTTCTGTACTAAGAAAGCTACCAGTACAGGCTGCCATTTAAATATCTTAGAAAAATAAAAGATGATTATCTTCACAGATACTGAAAAGTATTTGGGGAAAAAAGTACCAATAGCTCTTCTTTGTTTTTAAATATTAATAATAACAACAGAGATGGTTATATCTTTAAAATGATTAAATATATCTATCTTAGAACAAATGACAGCATCATGAATAATATGGGTCTCTCTATATTATATTTAAAGAGCTCCCAGAAAGTATGTAAGAAAAGAAGAGCAGCATAATAATAAGAAAAGAATTAAAAAGAGGACAAATTATTTACATAATGGGACTCCTAGATGGTGATAACCCATGCAAATTAGGTCATAACTCCAATTTACAAGTAGATGCATTACATGTAATTAGCCATAGTGAAATGAGATACAATGATGAACATGTGATATTTAAAATTGTAACTATTTATCATCATCCTTTTTAATACTTCCTCCCCCCAAAGTCTGTTGTATTTTTCTCAGACCTTTATCAACTTCTGCAATGTTATATAATGTAAGTTTTTAAATAATATTTTCATTCTACTTTCCCAGTTAGCATGTAAGGATTCATAATGGAGGGACTATGTGCATGCTTTGTTTACTGATGTGATACAGTTGCTCAATAAATACTTGCAGATGACAAAAATAATTGATATAAAAAAATCTCATTATAGTTAGGGAAGTCATTTTAATTAAGGCAAATGAACTTTTAGAAGTTTACATCTGTAATAATTATTTTATAAAATTCTACTTTTATTTCATAAAGTTATAATCTAATAAGATGCATATACATGACCTAACAATAATTTTACCTTTAATTTTTTTACCTAAACCATTGAAGTGGCATTTTGAAAATAAAATATATCAATTGCTTAATGTTAGGGAAAATATTAGTTATAAATTTTCTCTTCTGCAAATTATTCTTTTGGTTGAAACCTTCACATTATATTTATTTTATATTTCTCCACCCTTCCATCTATAAACACATTAAGATGCTACACTATTCAGCTTTAAACATATTTCTGTTTCCTTTTTCAATCTATATTATTGGAATAATGTGTTTTATTATTTCACACTTTAATTCATAAAAACAGAAGAATAAACAAATGACACTTCATTAGAATAAAAAACTTCTGAATGGTTAAAGAAAACATCAGCAAAATGAAAGGGAATCAATCATATGCAAAAATATATTTGCAAATGGTACCTCAGTGTGTTGCCACCCTTCAAGGCCAGGGAGGTTCATGGTATTCGTGTAGACAGAATAGTATTCATGGAGCCGTTGGGATGTCTGGCGTGCCTTTATTCATGGGTGGGCAAACCACACACACTGCAAGCTGAATGTCTATCGGCATGTCTCATGTCATGGTCCTTGCTCCCCAGCGTGGCACCATAGTGGCACTTCTCCCCTTGTGTGTCTCTCATCATCATCACCCCCAGCAGGGAGTCTCTACCTGTTTAAGTACCAGAGGGGAACAAATCCAGAAAACTGCCAGAACATTAAATAACATAACACAATTCTGCACATGCGAGCCCACTTCATGTTATGGGAACAGTTTATCAGACCCAGTCTCAAGGCTATGAGAACACCAGTTATCAGGCCTCTCCAAGGCTATGGGACCACTGCTTCCCTTAGCTACCCAGACACCTGGGTGAGGAAGTCAGACTGCCTCCACTCACTGTACACTCAGACAAGGGTTTGATCTCCAAAATATATCAAGAACTCACACGACTCCACTCCAGAAAGACAAACAACTCAATTAAAGAATAGGCAAAGTCCCTGAACAGTCACTTCTCCAAGG
>JAPYXV010003932.1:0-11810 GCA_028533065.1 Trachops cirrhosus
AGAGAAACATCAATGTGTGGTTGCATTTCATGTGGTCCCCATTGGGGACCTGGCCTGCAACCCAGGCATGTGCCCTGATCGGGGATTGAACCTGCAATGCTTTGGCTCGCAGCCCACGCTCAATCCACTGAGCTATGCCAGCCAGGGCGAATAAATAAATCTTTAAAAAAAAAGATCATTACAATATATATAGTCATTGGTAAAAGTAAACCAATTAATAAACTTAGTTTTAAACAAATTTTAAAAATAAATAAAATATTTATTGAGCATCTAGTCTGTGCCAGCTATTGCAATGCATGCTGTTGATTGATTGATATTTTCCCCCTGTACATGCATTTGTTTATTGCTGTTCAGTTACAGTTACACTGCCCTTTCCTCATTGCTCACCACTAACTACCCTTTCTCCCCCCACTCCCACAGTCAATCCCACCCCCATTGTCCATGCCCATGAGTCCTCTATTTGTGTTCCTTTGCCCCTTTGACTTTGTCCTTGGGTCCTTTATACATGTTTCTTGACTTGACCCTTCCCTTCTTTCCCCATTATCTCCCTTTCCCCTCCCTTCAGGTAACTGTCAATGAACACTGTTGATTTAAAGATAAAAAAATACAACCTCTGTTCTCGAGAAACACACAATCTAGTAAGAAAAATGACTCATGGGCATAAACAATAGCGTGGTGATTGTGGGGGGAGGGTAATATAAGAGGGGTAAATGGTAATGGAAAAAATACAATAAAAAATCAAAGTAAATAAAAAAAGGTTTGTAGTAAAGTATGATGAATACCAGGAAGAAGGGATACCAGGGTCTTGAGAGATGAGCAGGGGTTAAACTGTTGGGAAAGTGCAAGAAGAATTCTAGGCAGAAAGAACAACGTTTTTAAAAAATTGGTTTTGCCATGATATTTCTTTCATCATTAAAGGTGGAACATATTTGCAGTCAATAGTTTTTGTTTTTTTTTTAGCCTACTTACTGCCAATAGAATTGAGGAACTTTAATGGCCTCTTTTCACTATATGCTGTTTCTCTTCTTTTCACTGCATGTTGACAGTGTTTCTGCTCATATAATTTCCTTAAAAATTTTGTGGTCTCATGAAGTTTATTGGGGTTCCTTTATTCGAACAAAACCATACCCACAAACTTCTGGCATAAGCATTTCTATAATTTAGACTCTTGCTAAAATGTTGGAGGACATTCTCCTTAAAATTCCTCGAGACGCTGTTGTTCTCTACATTGATCTGTGGGCCATATTTTCTTGACAATGTCAGATTTATTCTTTGTTCAGAAGCTGTTTATTTATTTTAGCACATACTTTACTATCTGGAGAGGCAGAAAATTTTGAAAAACACCAATTCCTGACTCCTTTTTATTTAACAACTTGTCATTCCCACAAGTACATCTTTCTTGCATTTTATTAGCAGCAAAAAGAACAAGCCATATGGCACCTTTGATATTTTCATTGGAAATATTCTTACCCAGATCATCGAATGTATTAGTCAAATTTTCTACTTTTCACATAACAGTGGGCAACATATTGCTAATCTGTCTGCTAGTATACAAGAAAGAACTCCTTTCAGTTTGTGATAAGATGTTCCTCATAAGCAGCCTCCACTTTTCAAGCCAAAGTTATACAAATAGTCAGTTAAAAGTAATTTGTACTTTCACTGATTCTCTTATGTTTTGTTTTGTTTTTTTAACATTTTTTATTGTTGTTCAAGCACAGTTTTCTGCCTTTTCCCTCCACCCCTCCCCGCCACACCCATCCCCTTGTCCGCCCCCCCCTTTACAACCCCCCATTGTTGTTGTCTGTGTGTCCTTGATACTTGTTCATGCAAACCCTTCACCCTTTTCCCCTACAATCCCCTCCCCTCTCCTCTCTGGTCACTCTTATGTTTTTAATTTAAGTTTCAATGTTCAATTACAACTTACATTCAATATTATTTTGTATTAGTTTTAGGTTTACAGTATAGTGGTTAGGTAATGATAACACCTTACAAAATGATCACTCCAATATTGCCAGTACCTATCTGACACCATACATAGTTATTACGACACTTGGCTGTATTCCCTATGCTGTACTATATACCCCTGTGACTACTTTCATATGTAGTAATTTGTACATCTGAATTCCTTTCCCTTTAAAACTTATCCTCTCAAACCCTCACCAGTGTAGCCACCATCAATCTGTTCTCTGCATCTATGAGGTTGTTTCTGTTTTGTTTGTTCATTTATTTTCTTTTTTAGATTTCACATGTAAGTAATAGCATATAGTATTTGTCTTTCTCTCTAACTTATTTAAGTTAGCATAATTCCTTCTAACTTAGTTAGTTAAGCCTGGTTGATCCAGGCTTTTGCAAATGCTAAGATTTCATTCTTTTTATGGCTGAGTCATATTGCATTGTTTATATGTACCACAGCTCTTCTATTCACTCATATATTGATGGGCACTTGGGTTGCTTTCATTTCTTGGCTACTGTAAATAATGCAATGAACACAGGATGCATTTATTCTTTGAAATTAGTATTTTGGGTTGCTTAGGCTGTAACTGCAGAAGTAGAATCACTTGGTCATAAAACAGTTTCATTTTTTATTTTATTTATTTTTTGTTAAGAAAGAGAGGGAGAGAAACATCAATGTGTGGTTACCTTTCACACACCCCCTACTGGGGACCTGGCCTGCAACCCAGGCATGTGCCCTGACTGGGAATCGAACCGGCGACCCTTTGGTTTGCAGCCCGTATTCAGTCCACTGAGCTACACCAGCCAGGGCTCATTTTTAATTTTTTGAGGACCATGTTGTTTAAATGACTGTACAATCTGCATGCCCTCCAACAGTTCAGGAGGATTCCATCTTCTCCACATCTTCACCAACACCTGTTGGTTTGTGATTTATTGATCAGAGACTTTAAGACAGCTGTGAGGTGATATCTCAGTTTGGTTTAATTTGCATTTCTCATGATTACTGATGTTGACCATCTTTTCATTTGTCTATTGGCTGTCTGTATGTCCTGTTTGGCAAAATGTGTACTCAGGTTCTCTGTCCATTTTTTAATTGGATGGTTGGTTTTTTGGTGTTGAGTTGTATGTGTTTTTTTAAAAAAATAATTTTCTGATATTAATGCCTTATCACATGTATCATTGGCAAATATTGCCTCCCATTCAATAGGTTGTTTTCCTTTGCTGTGCATACCCAGGCTGATGCCATATAGGGAGGAGTGCTTGACCTAGGAAGGATGGCATCTTTGGGCAGTGTGGAAAAGGTACTCAGCACAGGGACATTGGTGGTTGTCCCTCCAGCCCTCTCCCCAAAGCTACACAATCCAGTCTCTCCCTATATGATCCCACTTTGCACTGAGCTGAGGTCCCTCCATTGGATCCCAGGATGAGTGGCTGCAAAAAAGATTTTGTGTGCTGGCCCTTTTAAGAGGGTGCCTGCATATCTCACAGCTTTCTATCTCATCCTGGTGGTCAGAATCTGCTGGTTTTCACTGCCAGATGCTATGTGGGCTCCTCTTTCTAGCACTGGTGCTCTGAGTTGGGGAACCTGGGGGGGGTTGAGGCTCCTCATTCCTCAGGGGGAATTTTTTCAGCTGAGATACCCCATCCACATTCTCAACCACCACAAGTGGGTACAAGACCATTCCTTTTGGCATCTCTACCCTCCTCCCAGTCTCAAGGTAGCTTCTTCTGTATATTCTTAGTTATAAGACTTCTGTTCAGCTAGTCTTTTGTTGTTTATTCAGGTTGCTTATTCTGTAATTTAGTTGTTAATTCAGATTTGGTGCTCAGAGAAGGAGAATGTAACTTCCACCTACTCACTGCCATCTTGGATCCCTTCATTGATTCTCTTCATAAAGGACTTTCTGCTTCTGCTCACTCCCTTCATCCCTTGTAAGATTGTTTATTTCAGAGGAGAGAGGATGGGGGAAATTAAGAGGAGGAAAGGGAAAATTCTTTATAAAACATTATAAAAAAAAACACTGAATCCACAAGTTTGTAAGTACAGCCTTATTAATCAGCCTCTGTGGCACAAAAGGTGTGGTTCTAAATTGTTAAGCAGGGATTTTGAGGTTAACAGAAAAGTAGAACAAACTTCTCAACTGTCTGATAAAGGCCAGCAGCCCTTCTTATAGCCAGATGTTAGCAGGAAAGGATATTGGAAATGCAAATTAGCATATTTGTACCTTGGGAGTGACGGACGTGTCTGTTTTCATATGCAGGATGGCAAAGACTACATACCTCTGAATGGCACTGGCGGAACCCCTACATTCATGACCCTGGATCCTGTAGAGGAGACCATAAGCAATAATATCACCATGGAAGCCAGGTGAGATTCAGTAGCTTCTGCTTCTTTGAGATAATGGTTTGGAAAACTATTAACAAGGATAGTTGCCTAGAATCAGTAATTTTTAAAGGGGGATCAATAAATTATACCCCCTTTTTCCCAGAGTTGCGAACAAACTAAAACATAAGTGATAGTGCCAATTTAAGGTCCTTGCTCTAGCTTTCTTGTTGATATAAAGTAGATTAGAGAATTGGCTTACAGTTGCAGCCAGGTGGACTTGTTACTATGATCCTGAATTAGATTTACCCTAAAATTTCAGGTTCCCCCTCAGGGAAAAGACACTTTTTTTTGCAGCCAACAAAGTCCTAAAGAGAGAAAGGACTTGGCAAAAGCAGGCAATTACTTCTCACCAATCTGATAACTAACTTCCCTTCTCACAGTGAGGGGGTGGTTTAAGAGATTGGGAGGGCAGTGTTACTCTCACAGCGTGTCCTCCACATAGAAATGAGGAGAGATAAAAAAAACAGTGTTCCTGCCAATAGAGGATGTTGAATAGCAAGTGGGAGAGGGCCCAAGGACAACTGAGGATAAGACTGAGGACGATTGAATTCATTTCAAGTAAACAATGAACGTATTAAATACCTTCGTGTTCAACATTATTAGGCACTGAGATGGTATAAAATAAGACCACTCAAAATAACTGACAATCTAGTAGCAATAGAAGACATGCATGATTATGAACAAGTCTAGGAAGTTTTGTCAAGGGGGCATAGGTAAGTGGTGTGGGTTAAGACTTGTGAGAATTTAGACAACACATGCCCTGGCTGGTGTAGCTCAGTGGGTTGCAGGCTGGGTCCCCAGTATGGGCCATGTGAGAGGCAACCACACATTGATACTTCTCTCCCTCTCTTTCTTTCTCCTTTCCCCTCTCTAAAAATAAATAAATAAAATCTTTAAAAAAGAATTTAGACAACAGAGAAATCATTATAGGGTTAAGACATCGAGGCAGGGTCTACATTTATAGTTAGGTAGTTTGTATATGACACAGGTGCTCAGCTCAGGGACCAAATGGGGGCTGAATCCAGCTCATGTTCTACTTGACAATCCCTTTGCCCTGAAACAGCTCTGTGTCCCTAGAGGAAGGCACACTTTGCACAGAATTAGTTTATCATTCATTAAGGATCAGGGGGAGGATTCTGTCAACAAGGGGTACCTCTTACTAATATACACAAAATAATAAGGTTGTCATGGTCTTAGCAGAAGATTCCCAGAGGAGCTGCGGCTTACAGTGAGCCCACCCAGGATGAGCAGCATTTACGCAGCATTCCCAATCCCATCATTTAGTCATTGGCTGAAAAATTTGTATGATTCTAATGGGATTGTGCTGGACCTAGGTGTTGTGCAGCTCCATTACTTATCACATAAATAAATGCTTTATAAAAAGCTTTAGGTCTCCAGTTTTCCATATTTTACACATCACCCAGTTCATTCAAGTCTAGCTTATTTCGCACTTCATTGGCATTTTGCTCCTAACACTATAAACATTTAATGACAGCTGTAAGTCACAGCATGTTTCAGAAGAAAGACAATCATAGTCATCTCAGGTAGAGTGTCAGGCTCCAGGTATATACCCATATGCCCTAAGCCTGACTCTCAACAGTGGCCTCTATTGCTGTGTACTTATGATGAGACCCAGCAGCTGTGGCAGAGCATGACAACTTTCAGCCATCACAATAGATGACATGGAGCATCTTTTCATATGTCTATGGGGTCATCTGTACGTCCTCTTTGGAGAAGTGTCTATTCAGATCCTTTGCCCATTTTTTAATTGGTTTGCTTGTCTTTCTGGTTTTAAGTTGTCTGAGATCTTTATAAAGTTTCGATAGTAATCCCTTATCAGATGTATCATAGGTAAATCACATCCCATAGGTTGTATTTTTGTTTCGATGATGGTTTCCTTTCCTGTGCAAAAATACAGGGTCCGGCACAAATAATGCCCCTCTTTATTACAAAATCTTTTGTTATAAAATCATAAGTATGTAATTCTGTAACATAACAATATCACACTCAAGCATACCATACGACATTTTAGGTGAAATGTTCAAATTCAAACTATAAATTATTACACACATATTATTACCCTATCAACCACATTCAATCAGGCACTACTTCTGCCTGACCCTATATTTATTTTGATGTATTCCTATTTTTTTAATATTTCCTTTCCACCCCAACCCCTACACCACCCACCAGAGAAAATATTGCTAAGGGAAATGTCAGAGTTTACTGCCTATGTTTTCTTCTAGGAGTTTTATGTTATGGTTTTGAGTCTTATATTTAAGTCTTAAATTGATGTTGAGTTTATTCTTATATATGCTATAAGAAGGTGGTATAGTTTTCTTTTCTTTTTTTTTTTTACATGTATCTAATTTTTCAAACACCATTTATGGAAGAGTCTGTTTTACCCTATTGTATATTTTTGCCTCTTTTGTCAGATATTCATTTATGATGGAGGTGTGGGTTTCTTTTGGGCTCTCTTTTCTGTGCCATTGATCTATGTGTCTGTTTTTATGCCAGTACCAGGCTGTATTGATTGCTATGGCCTTGTAGTATACTTTGATATTATGTAGTGTGATGCATCATATCTTTCTCAAATTTGCTGAAGTTATTCAAGGTCTTTAGAAGTTCACTATATATTTTTGGATTATTGTTCTAGTTCTGTGAAATATGCCAACAGCATTTTGACAGGAATTATGTTGAATCTATAGATTCCTTTAAGTACTATGGACATTTTGATGTTAATTATTCTTATCCATGGGCACAGTATATGTTGCCATTTATTTGTATCTTCTTCCGTTTCTTTCTTCAGTATCTTTTTTTTTTTTTTGAGTACATGTCTTTTTACCTCCTTGGAGAGCTTTCATTCCTCCTTTTCCATATGAGGAAAGTGAGTGATAGTGAACAGAAGAAACTGGTCCAGGGTTACATAGTATTCTTTTTATAAAAGGAAACATGATACCTCAAAGCTTTAAGTTAAACTATATGTAGTTACCATTTCTATAGGCCAAAAATAGTCAAAAAAGATTTTAGAACCAGAAAGAGCTTAAATCCATCTAATCCAGCTCCCTTTCCTCATATTCATCCTACAGGTGTACAAGTTGAAACACATGTCAAAACTTTCACAGCTCTGTAGAGTTTCCTGGGCCTTGAGGCAGTGTTAACAGTGAACACATGCCACATTGTAAATATTTGTAGTGGCTTTCCCCAATGCGATTAAAAACTGCCTGCCAGAAGGGACCAAAGTTTTTATTTCTTGAGTTTCCCCATTTGCCTAGCGCAGGGTCACCATAATTTATGTAGACCTGCACTGACCCTTGGCTTCCCCACAGGGGAGAACTTGATCTTTCCAAAAGAAGCTTCAGTCTTCCTACATGTTTGCCAACATCTGTCATCTCTCTGTCTAAAATACACCCTCCTGCCTCTGAAATGATCAGTTCTAGGCTAAGCATGTTTCTTTTTCTCTTTGACCAGCCTGAGTACTGTCATGAAAAACAAGGAGTCCTTTCCAAGGGAGAGTGAGATGGAGCTTGTGAAATATCGTTCAGCCCTTGACATTGAAGAGGAAGACCAGATGAAAGAGACTTCTCTCCTGCCACTGGATTCTACCCTCGAATGCCACAGCCCACCACCCGACTATAACTCTGTGGTTCACTACAGCACTATACGCATCTAACCTAGTACCAGTGCCCTTTGCCACCCCTTTCAAACTACTCCCTTTTTTGCCTCAGAAATCAACCAGTTCTGTTCACATTCAGGTCATGGTAGCAGAATTGTGAATTTGGGAATAGACAATGAAAAAAAGAACACCTTGGCAGAGAATCTCCATTCCTCACACTTTTGGGGGGTTTAGCTGGCTGAAGGCAGGCCCCCAGGCATGATAGAGATACACCATGATGTTCAGTTCCATTTCCCTTCCTATTAAACACCAATGACCCTACCTGGATGTGCTCAGACTCAAAACAGCATATTTAATAATTCCATATGTCTCACCACCAACTTTGCCCATTATACTTTCATGAGGGCCATTAGAAAGAACCATCTCTGTTGACCCCTCAAAGACCCACAGAGCCTCCAGTCACAAACTTTGAGCACATCGTGTTACGATGTTGGCAATCAGCTTCCAAACAGGGCTTGGTGGGCATTTACCTGGATTTCTTTCGTTAAAAAAAAAAATTAAATCAGCCATTTTTAAGACCTGAAATGTACTAGGGTTTGCCAGTGGAGAGGAGTTGGTAGCTATTCACTTGTAGCGTCACCCACGCGGCATCTCTAACACTGCGTAGCCTCCTTTGGTTTTAAGCAATTGCTAGCAGTTCTAGTGGGAGTTGACAATGGCCAGTATATTAGGATGGTCTCCCTGTGAACTACCAGTCGCCTCACTTTTCTGTTGTTTCCATGGCAGAAAACATTCACTCAACCTCATGTGAATTTCAAGAATAGAATGACTTTGACACATAAGCTCCCAGATCCACATACGTGTCTATGTGGATTCTGACAAAAGCAGTGAGGGAAGGGTTTGTGCTCGGTGCCCATCCAGATTGGCCTGTACTTCTCTGCTTCTAGAGATCTGTCACTACCTCTCTGCCAAAGGACAAAAATGCGGTTCCCCTGCTGTTGGTCAGGGGTGACTGTGATAAATTCTGGCCCTTTCTGTAATCTCTTTGAAAAGCAACTATCCATTTGATTCTGACAAGGCAGGGCCCCCCACCTTCACCCTAAGCTCTCATCTCTGGATTGTATGGTGAGACTATCCATTCATTTTAGAGATAGTGAGTCTCTAATTCATGCTCACAGCACCAAGGAAAAAGGGAGTAAACAACATTCTACAAACACGAGGACCTGAAAGATGCATGGTTCATTCCCACTTCCCATCTTGTAAATGGGAAAACTAAGAACCAGAGAAATGAAGGGGCTTGGATGCATGTCTCCTGACGACTGGCCCAATGCTGTTTCCACTGTTTGGACCATGTAGACACGTGTGTACACACAAACACCTCCTCTAATGTAAATGATGATGCAACTGGAATAGATCTTAAGAGCAGTTATTTTCCTTCCTCATGGACACAGGCCTGGGCTTCTGCTGCAGCTGCTGCCATCTCTTCTGTAGTGGTCCAAAGAAACCCAGGACTCTCAAACCCAGTTTTCACTTGTGACTCAAGAGCATTAGTGATGTAAAAGGCAAATAAAGCAAGCTACTCCCATTACCTGTCCATTTAAGAAGTTTGTAAAAGCCCAAAGAGACAGGCCTGAGTCCTAGAAAAAACCCAAGTTTGGGGATATTCAAAACCAAGAGGTAAATGAAAAGCTTCTTATTCCCATACCTTAGCCTATTGACAGTACTACACACAGTTGCTGCTTGGCTCAGAAAAAGTAGTGCCGTATGTATAACGGAAGAAAGGATAGGGGATAACCACCAGCCTCCAGCTATTACTAGGGGAGTTGCCTTCCTCCAGATATTCTCCAGGAAGAGCTTCTTTGGCAGCTGTACTCTGAGGAAATTATCTGAATCAGCTTTGCTGCTGGCCTAGGAAGACCCTGTGAGTTGAATAGAGGAAAGTTACAGTGAAGGGCCAAACCTGATTCCTCCCTCTTTCCTGGCTCTGCTGAAAAATGATGGCTCTAGAGATAGCAATAAATTAATCATTATTTGCCCACTCACTTGGTATGAAATCCCAGTCTTGATGGTCATCAGTTTTGCCAAGGACCAACGTTACCTAACAAACTTTATGTAGTGGGATCCCCAAGAACAGAGTCGATGATCTTACCCTATTTCAGATTTAACTGGGGGGAAAGAGCCTCTCAACTGTTCAAAAAACTTCAGTAATGCACATGGCTCTGCTACCCACTGTTGTAATGAAGAGAAGTTCATTCAATAATTTATTCAGCAAGAGAATTCACCTCTGGTAGGACATGTTTATATTGCATCTGCTTTATAAAAAGCTTTTTCTCAAGGCAGACACTGACCAGAACTTTTAAGAGGACTTCATGTAGATACAATGTAAACATCTTCAGACAGTTCCAAGGACCCCTCACAACAGGTCTCAGGAACAATAATTTATAAAGAAATGACCACATTCCTATCCATAAGAATTTGTGATAGGACACTTAGACCAGCAAACAATAGTAACACTTCAAAGTGTTAAACTGTTAAAAAGTTTGAAGCTCCAGATTTTGAATTGATAGGATTTATCATTTATCTTGTTGAATTATGTTCTAGACTGGCTTTCCTTGAATCAAAAGCCATGTCAGAGTAGGCTGTCTTGGCCGAATTACTTAAGGCAATTCTTTCCACTCCTTTACTAGTATTCTCAACTACTGAAGAGCTATTTCGTCTCTGTCCCCCATTCTCTATTGGACCTCATATTGGGCCATGGCCAGGAAAGATCAGCACTAAGAGGGGGCTCCTCACCTCTGTTTACCTCTTGAAGGGGGAAAACCCTCCAAGAATGTCACTTCTCACCTGAAGGGTGCGCAGATATCTGCACTCACCCAACCATGTGAACAGGTATGGCGAGCCAACCAGCATCCTATGATCATGTGAAAGGTTCTTGTCCACAACCCACAGTGGATACATTATCCAAATGTTACCGTTTTGTGTTGATGATTTACTCATCTATTGTTTTAACCTTAACTATTCTTCCTCTTATTGGAGTACATTTTCATGTAGCCATATACACATACATACACAAGTTGATGTTCCTAAATTGTTATCCCATACCAAAAGTGGCATTTTAGAATGGCACCCTTTCTTCAAGTGAAACTCTATGAGAGAGGAAGCATGGTTTCCAATAATAGTTTCAAATGTCAGATACTTCATTCCTCTCTGGGATTTACTAGACCTTATCTGATTATGTTGAACTCCTTGCAGTGTTCCAGGTTGGGCAAATGTTCCATCAAACTCTGGGTAATGCTTGCTCTTCTGCTAGCTAGCTCCCTTTCACCCAAGAGGATGAGAAGGGGCAGGGAAGAGAATGGATTGGTATTGACTCAGGGACCCATCCAATTATTTGTGAGGTTGGGAAATAGAGCTTAAATTGTTAAGGGAGTCCAACTAACCAGGTTTCTCAGGGATTCTTGCATGGTCCCCAGGGGTATTTCTAGCTACTTATCTTTGTCTAATTTTGTTGATAAAGTCTTTAAGATCTTGCAGTTAACATATGACCTTTCCTTGTCACATTTGCTACACTTTTTAACTTATTGTTTCTACACCTTGGGGACAACAAGACCCGTAAGGCTTAAAGACACTTTTTACTCTCCAGATGTAAATTCTGCAGCCTGTATTATTCTCCTTAGGAGAATAAATATACAGCTGGTTGATGACTTTCATTCTTTTGTTTGCCTCTTTGGACTCCTGTGTACCCATGAGTGCCTAGCGGCAGCCTAGAAACACATTTGTTAGGGAAGCACAGAAGTTGGCAAAGGTGGTTTTGCATGGCTTGGAAGGCTGTGTTGGCTAATGTGCCCCACTCTG
>JAPYXV010003933.1:0-11807 GCA_028533065.1 Trachops cirrhosus
TGGCCATCATAAATGAAACAACAGACAAGTGTTGGAGAGGTTGTGCAGAAAAAGGGACCCTAGTGCACTGTTGGTGGGATTGCAGACTGGTACGACCACTGTGGAAAACAGTATGGAACTTCCTCAGAAAACTAAAAATGGGCCTGCCCTTTGATCCAGCAATTCCACTGCTGGAACTCTATCCTAAGAATCCTGAAACACCAATCCAAAAGAACCTATGCACCCCAATGTTCATAGCAGTATAATTTACAATAGCTAAGTGCTGGAAACAATCTAGGTGCCCATCAGTAAATGAATGGATCAAAAAACTATGGTACATTTACACAATGGAATTCTATGCAGCCGAAAGAAAGAAGGAGCTCATACCCTTTGCTACAGCATGGATGGAGCTGGAAAGCATTATGGTAAGCGAAATAAGGCAGACAGTGAAAGACAAATACCATATGATCTCACCATTAACAGGAACCTAAACAACAGAACAAAGAAACAAATAAAATATAACAAAAGACACTGAAATAGAGGAGAGGTAGTCAGTGACCAGAGGGGAGAGGGGAGGGAATTTCAGGGAAGAAGGGAAGGGTTTACAGGAACAAATATAGAGGACACATGGACAAAACTAGGGGTGTTGGAAAGGGGAGGGAGGAGGGGAGGAATGGGTGGGTGGGCTGGAATGGGAATAAAGGATAGAAACTGTAATGAATAAGCTAAAATAAAAAAAATTTTGAAAAAAGCTACTTGGATCCTTTCTTAGCAATTCTTTTTGTTTTTTCTTTATGGAACTGAAATACTCTTATTTTTTTCCCTATACATTGAGTAAAACAGTGCATCTCATCTTCAGTTATTCTCTACTTCCTTAACCATTTTATTTTATTTTACAGCAAAGACAATCTATTTTACTATCAATTTTTACATTTATTATCAATCTCTTCTCAATGGAGTATGTTTCCAGTCACACTGCCTTTCTCTATTCCATCTCCAATCTCAGCCCCCAGAGCAATGCCTGCCAATCAGTATTGGTTTAATGATGAATTAACCTTTCCCTGTATAAATTTGCATGTTTAGGAGAAAAGGAGAGGGGTAATGACAGTGAGATACCACTGAATCTGATCTCACAGTTCATGGATCTACTAAGAAAGCATTGCTATAATACACAGGAATACTTTCCTCCATGCAATAAATACATCCTTGAAAAAAATTGTTTAATTATGAGAGAACCTTTCCTGATATATTAGTGCTTGTGAATTCTTTAAATCATACTTTCCAACATGTATAGTTCACTATGAACTTTGTAAATGTGAATTTCCCTATATCTTCTTGGCTTATCATTTATATGTATGATAGGTAGATAGGTAGATAGAGAGAAGATGGATGATATTTTACCTCTATTGGAAACCTTACCTTGGTTCTCTAATAGCATTTCCAATTCAAACTACTAAAATATAAATACCTGATAACACTGCCGGAATAAGTTAGATTCACAGCCTTCCTTGTCTTCAGGGATAGCATCTCCATCCTTCCTGATTTTCATGGCTAAAGCTACAGAATCATCCATGACTCCTCTTTTTCCATCACAATTCACATCTAATCCATCAAGAAACGCTGTTGCCTCTCCTTTATAAATACATCAATGAAGTAACCTCTTCTTCTCACCACCTCATATGCTATTTCCCTGGTCAGAAGTCATCATGATGTTCATCTGGATTGCTATATAAGTCTCTTACTGGTCTTCAAGCCTGGACTTGACCCTACTAAAGCCAATTCCTGCTGCAACAGACAGAATGAACTTTTGAAAATATTTTGATCTGACCATATTGATACTAAATTCAAACCCAGGGATGGCTCCCCATCTCAGTATACTATAAGTCAAAGCCCTAGTTGAAGACACCCAATTCCCTCAAATAATGCCCATGTCCTTATGTAATTTTTTTTTCCCAATAGACCTCTCATTAAATCTCTGATCTCCTTTGTCAATATTCTTCTTCCTTGCTCCCTCATTTCAACTATTTGGGTTTCCTTCCCATGGCTCAAACATGTCACTTGTGAACTCACTTTAGTGCCTTGTTATGGCTGTTCCCAGAATATAAAATGTTCTTCATCAGCATTGTGAACCCTCTTACTTTCTTCATTTTTTTTTGTTTAAATGCCAGTCAGCTCCAGGAAACCTACACCCTGACTTTTCTGTTTGGAATTGCAATGTGCATCTGTCACTGTTAAGCACTTCCAATATTCCCATTCCTCATTACATGATAAGCACTTCAATTTTTTATAAAACACAACATAATTTAACGTACCACATATCATTTTATTACAACAGCCATAGTTTGTTTTCTGTCTTTCCTGAGGATAAGCCCAAGTGCAAAAGCATTTTTCTGTTTCGGTCATTGAAGTACCTCAGCACCTAGAACAGTGCCTAGTACAAAGTAAGTATCATGTAAGTGTATGGAATGAAGGAGTAGCAATGGATGAATGACCAAGTATGTGTCTGTAGAACTTCTATCACAACTGTATTCTTCAGAAATTACTTGAGCCATTGGCTCAATTAGTATTTGCTCTCTATGTTAAACTATACAATTGTATTGTCAATGCTGTTCTCATTTCTCTGAAAGACTATAAAATAATAAGACCACCCAAGAATTATTCAATAAAATATTCTAAAGTTCAATACTTGTCATTTTTAAGTTGATTCATATTCTACCTTAGTCCAAGAAGAATTTGAGAAAATTTCTTAGTTCTTATATATATTTCTTATATATATATATATATAATTTCATAGATATATATGTGTGTGTGTATATATATATATATATATATATATATATCAGATATATGGTATAAATGACACATAGTATTGTACATAATCCCTTTACCAGTCAAGGCTAAAGGCATTTTATCTTGTGGATACTGTTTAGCACTTAAAGCCCATAGGATAGGCAGTGGGAAGGAAAGATGGATTCAAAAGAAAGGAGAGCAAAAATAAGCTGTCACTGTCAAGCAGGACCTGGAGACCACAAAAAGAAATGAAACTTATGTTAGTTCTTGTCATTTATGACCTCGATGGTATGGGACCTTGTGGAAGCTGGGGCTCTTTCACATGGAGCTAAGTATACAGACCTGGTTAAGGAAAGAGAAAATAAAGAAGAATCCAGAGGAAGATGGCAGTTGCAGCCCAGCTGCTGCCTCAGACCAACTCTGTCAGCAGCAGGGAAGGAAGCACAGGTGAGACCTACTCAATAGCTGTAGCTTAACCTCTTCCTCCACAGTCTCTTACAGGAACATTTTTTTGTGGCCCACCCTCACCAGAAAAACAAGAAGGGAGAATTCTGGGAAATGTAGTAGAGCCTAGCCAAGTGAACATTTATTTGAGAGAACCACAACAATTGCCAATTAATTAACAAATAGATAGTATTAGAAGTAAGTATGAATATTATATACCTTAACATAAACACAAGAAGCTTTCCCCAAAAATCTTAGCTATAGAATTTTCTGGGTAAAATTGGGAATTAAACTCTCACACAAATATATTTTGCTCACTCTCCCCAGTTAATCTTAATTGTTTAGCCTACAATTTAATTATTGGAAAGAAAATTTGCTATAAGAAATTTATGTAGGTATAAAATAAAGCTTTATAAATATTATCAGTAACAAAAGCAGCTTAAAATTTTAAAACTGATTAAAATACCATTGTTTATTCATTATCAGAATCCTCCTCATATAATTTTGGACTTTAAGCACATGCCAAAAGAAATATTTATTTGTGATTTTTTTAAGTGGAAAAAAACTCACTGTTTTGATAAACACAAAAACTTTCTGAGTTAGGGTTACACATAAGAGGTATGATGCATTAAAATGGAAAGTTACACTGTTTGGAGTTTTTCAGTAAATGTCCCCATCATTATTTTTGCAATTTGTTGGCATAATAATGTATCTTCAAAAAGGGTATTACTAATACTCCTAAACTGAAATATTTTAATAATGTTTTATATTTCTCACATGCTCTTAAAATTTTTTCCTCTATTCATGGTTGCCAGGGGTGTTGTTATTCCACTTAGTCATCCAACCTCAGAGCACTCATTGTTGATTTGAATTTGGTACATGATACCTCATGTTCTCCCTCAGAACAAATAACCAGTTTCATCTATTTCTTTTACTCTGAGAGTTTCTAAGTGGTAATAAGAGAGGCAGCAATAGCATATTTAGAGCAACTTTCACTGTATTTAAATATGTCCTAAAGCACTACAAACAGCTGAGCTGTTTACAATGTGAGCTGTTTAAATATGTCCTAAAGCACTACAAACAGTGAGCCTTATAACTCACATGGCTGTTTTCCCCTTATCTTTATTTTATTTTCTTAAAGATTTTATTTAGTTATTTTTAGAGAGGGGAAGGGAGAAAGTGAGGGAGAGAAACATCTTGAGAGCTCCCTAGTGGGGACCTGGCCCACAATCCAGACATGTGCCCTGACTGGGAATTGAACCAGTGACCCTTTGGTTCTCAGGTCAGCACTCTATACACCAAGCCACACCAACCAGGGTGTGTTATTTCCCCTATCTTTAAAGGAACTTTTTCCTCATTAGACACCAGTGCTTGAACAGCTCTTTGTTTTTACATTGTCCCTTTTTTTTTGAGAAACAAAATCAATAGGTGCTAAGCTTAGGAATTCTGTCTCATGTACACATTTAAAACACATATTGTCCATTTATGCTCCAAACAGTGCAAATTACTGAGCAAAAAGCCCTCAACAGGGCTGTGGTCCCTTTCCTTATTGAGGTTACAGAATGGAAGGGCTCTTGAATCTCTCTCTTATTCTTTCAAAGACCAGGCAAATCTGTTTTTCTGGGCTACAATAGTTCCACATCCTAATTACAGAAGACTTCTTTGAGCCTCGATGATAACAGGCTTTTGGTTTTTAATTTACACAAGAAAACAGAGTTACTAGTTAAAAGAAATTTTGCTAGATTTCCTGTTTCTTTTTGTTTAATTTAGAATAAAAAAGAGTTTTCATACATTCATGTATTTTTAATCAGATTTCCTGTTTTACATCTGTTTGGCTCTATTAAAACACCTATAATGACTAATCACCTATAGGACAAATATAACATTCTTAACCTGGAATTCAATGCCTTCTAAAAATAATGTCTTGTATTTTTTTCTGAAAACATTATCACATAGAGCACTTGTTTGAAAGAAATGGACTGACTGTATTTTGCCAAATATTTTGCTTTGAATTTATAAATTCAGAGTGACAGAAACAGCTCGAATAAGACTATACATATACATATATAGTCTTTTATATAACTTACCACATACTACCTTGCACTGCAATCATTTATATTTGTATCATCATCTTACAAAGTCACAGAGCCATTGAAGGCAACAACTATGGATGTATGCTTTTTTCCCTTTTTTCTATGTCAAATTATGTTTTGCCATATGCAAGTTATTATACATGGTAAAATACTAACAGTTTGTACATGTATATTATACATATTTACAGTACAGTTGTGCATAAATATGAGTACCATGCTTTAAGATCACATGAGAGATATTCAAATGTAATTTTGCCTGTATATGATTTGTTTACTTTTTTATATTTTTTCTTCAGTATTATTTTTTATTATCATTGTTCAATTACAGTTGTACCCATTTTCACCCCATTACTCTCCTCCACCCTACCCACCCTCACCTCCCACATTCAACACCCCCCCATTGTCTTTGTCCATGGCTCCTTTATATGTGTTCCTTGACTCCCCTTCCTTTCCCCCTTACCCCCTTGCCCCTCCCCTCTGGTTATTTTCAGTTTGTTCTTTATCTCCATGTCTCTGGCTCAATTTTGCTTATTTGTTTGCTTTGTTGATTACGTTCCACTTTTAGGTGAGATCATGTGGTATTTGTCTTTCACTGCCTGGCTTATTTCACTTAGCAAAATGTTCTCCAGTTCCAACCATGATGTTGCGAAGGGTAGGAGCTCCTTCTTTCTTTCTGTTGCATAGTATTTCACTTTGTAAATGTACCACAGTTTTTTGATCCACTAATTTACTGATGGGCACTTAGGCTGTTTCCAGTACTTGATTATTGTTAATTGCACTGCTTTGAACATTGTGGTGCATAGATTCTTTCAAATTGGTGTTTCAGTATTCTTAGGGTATAATCCCAGCAATGAGTTTGCCAGGTCAGAAAGTTGTTCCATTTTTAGTTGTTTTGAGGAAATTCCATAGCGTTTTCCACAGTGGCTGCATCAATCTGCATTCTCACAAACAGTGTACTAGGATTTCCTTTTCTCCACAACCTCACCAGCACTTGTTGATTGTTTATTTGTTAATGATGGACATTCTGACCAGTGTGAAGTGATATCTCACTGTGATTTTATTTTGCATCTCTCTGATAGCTATTGATGCTGAGCATCCTTTACTTTTTTTAAATAAAACTTTTTTGAGTAAAATTTTAGCAATTTTAATTTTATTAAAACAATTTAAAATTCTTACATGTGCTGTAATAATTAACACAGAGATATGCTGTACCCATTACACAATTCATCTGAATGATAACACCTTGAAAAAAACTAGTGTAATATCACAACTCATGTTATGACATTAGTACAACCCACCTATTTTGTTTGAATATCCTCAGTTATATTTGCACTTGTTTGTACCTGCATATACTTCATTATATGTAATACTGTTATGTGTGGGTTTGTGTATCCATAAGAATGATTAATGAACTTAGGGTAAGAATAGATTAACTTAAAGTAAAAACTTTAACAGTGTAAAAATGACATGGAAACCATAAAAAGAACCAGTTAGAACTGAAGGAGATACTAACTGAAATAAGGAATATATTATAAGATATCAACAGTACAGTGATAAAGCCAAGAATTAAATTTATGATTTTCAGTATAAAAAGCCAAAAATAACCAGTCAGAACAGCAAAAAGATAAAATTATAATCCAAAAAAATGAGGACAGTGTAAGGATGCTCTGGGACAACATAAAGCATACCAACATTCACATCATAGAGGTGCCAGAAAGAGAAGAAAGAGAGCAAGGAATTAAAAACTATGTGAATATTAATGACAGAAAGCATTCATAACCTGGTGAAGGAGAAAACATACAAGTCCAGGAAGCACAGAGAGTCCCAAACAAGATAAACCCAAAGAGGCCCACACCAAGACACATCAAAATTAAAATGTCAAAGGTTAAAGACAAAGTGAGAATCTTAAAAGCAGCAAGAGAAAAGCAGTTAGTTACCTACAAGGGCATTTCCACAAAACTGTAAGATGATTTCTCAACAGAAATTTCTCAGGCCAGAAGGAATTAGCAAGAAAAAATCAAAGTGATGAAAAGCAAGGACCTACAACCAAAAGTATTCTACCCAGCTTAGCTGTCATTTAGAATTAAACGACAAATAAAGTGCTCCTAGACAAGAAAAAGCTAAAGGAGTCTATCACCACCAAATCAGTGTTACATGAAATGTTAAATCTTTAAGAAGAAAAAAAGTATGAACAATAAAATGGCAGTAAATACATATATATATCAACAATTGAATCTAAAAAAAAAGAAATAAACAATCAGAACAGAAATAAACTCATAGCTATAGAAAATGTTTTGACCATTGTCTGATGGTAGGGGGTTAAGGAGATGGTTGAAAAAGATAAAGGGATTAAGAGGTACAAATTGGTAGTTACAGAATAGTCATGGGGATGTAAAGTACAGCATTGGGGATATAGTTAGCAGTGCTCAGTAGCTATGTATGGTGTCAGATAAGTATGGGATTTATTGGGATGAAAACTTGGTTAGTGTATGGTGTCTAGTTGTTGGTCTGTGCACCTAAAACTAATGTAATGTTGTATGTCAACTGTACTGAAATTTTTTTAAATGAAAAAATACTATTAAATAAATAAATAAGCAAATAAATAAATTTGATGTCATAACAGAGTAGATTGGTTATTGCCATGGGGCTCTGTTATTGTGGAAATCTGATATTGATCAACAGATACAAACTCGCAGTATAAGTTCTAAGGATCTAATATACAGCCTTATGCCAATAATTAACAACATAGTATTGTATGCTTAAATGTTGCATAGAGTAGATTTTAAATGTTTTTACTATAAAAGAAGTTGTTATGTGAAAGGCATATGTGTTAACTAACATTATTGTAGTAAGCATTTCACAATATACACATGTATCAAATCACCACATTGTATACTTTAAACTTACACAATGTTGTATGTCAACTATGTCTCAATAAATGTGGAAAGATTGAAATGATTTGTTTTATAAATCATTAGTGGAACTTGCATTTTAAGCTATTTGCATCTCAGGAAACAATTAAAAATTCTGTTCTTTTAAAGTATAAAACTCAGTAGATTTTACTGTATTCACAAGATTGTATATCTATCAACAGTATCTAATTCTAGAACATATATGTCCCCAAAAGAAACTTATACCCATTAGTAGTCTTATTTATCCCCATTCTCATTAATGTCTCTTTAAAGTTCTCAACAGTTAGCTTGTTAGTGTGTTTTGAGTTTGCCCTAAAATTGCCTCTGGGAATCTTTCAAATGTATTGCTATTAAGTATTTAAAGATCTGCTTGTGAAAACTCCAATTTCTGAAGCCCCTCCCTGTTGATTTATTTCTAGTGAATATTTTCTGCAATTTTCTTCATATTTTTTCCTATTCCTTCTGTTGATGGTTAATGTTTATTTCATGCAAAACATTGTATTTTAAAAATTATTTACATAAATAATTTAAAGTCTAAGATGATGTATTCTGCCTCCAAAAAGAACACACCTTTGCTTCTGCCTGTACCTGGAGCCACTGGCACTCCAGGACTATTTAAACTAATTTTGGCATTAAAGGTCACTTTGGGCTGAGCAGCATTCCAGGGTGAGAAAATGCCTACTTTAGGTTTATTCTTACTTTTAACACGTGGCTTTTCAAGGTCCTAACACCTTGCAATCCCTACCTTCATATTACTATCCCTGTAGTGCCACAAAACTGTCAAGGTCCTCCCAGATTGGAAGATGCAGAGGAAAAGTGGGCCAAACACAGAGCATGCATTCCTGTAGTGCTATCCTATACCAGATCCTATCGCATTGGCTCACCCTTGCTGCCACTAATAATTGATCAGTCTTTTATTATTATTACAGTGTGTGTGTGTGTGTGTGTGTGTGTGTGTGTGTGTGTGTGTGTGTGAGATGGGGATGGAAAACAAATGCATAAAGCCTTGTATTAAGTACTTTATTATTTTATTAATCTTTTGCTTTACTATTTTTGGACACAATCTTGGTTGATCCTTTTATAGTGTGTTTGCTTTCCTTTTCCATGATCACTTTTATGATTCTTCTACTATATCACTTTACTTAATCTTTAAATTGACTTTCAGTGTTGAATTTTTCCCTATAAATCCATTGAAGACTATATATTTCTCAGTGCCCTACAAGTTTTTGTATGTAATAACTGCATATTACAATACGGTATGCGTGTGTATACATTTCCATTATGATATCCACATTGAACTATAAACTACTTAGGAGATTATATTTAATTTTCAAATGATCTAATTTCCAAATACAGGGAGGTTTTAAGAAATTTATTTTGTTATTGTTAATTCATGCTGTAGTACAGGCAATATACTATATGTGATACCAGTAAATGTTTTATGGACTTGATTTGAAGAAAGGCATTTTCTTCAATTACCCAGTGCAGTGTTCTATATACAGATTATTATGACACAACATGTGTTTTTGTAAAGCAAATTCAATCATATATGATTCATTAATAAGGAAATATTTTGAATAGAGTAAAAATTATGTTGGTTCATCCACAGTATATCCTCAGCAAGAGTAGGTAGAATGATAGTAGAATTATGACCTTTATTTGAAAAGGGAAAAGTCTTCTATATTACTGCTGTGCTTGAATAAAAGTAAAAGCACTTCAGCATCTCTCTTAAGTGGCTAGGAACAAGGCTCAGTCTTAGCCACAGTCCTCTGGGCTCCATCCTAGAGAGGAGCAGCCTCACTTGTGTTGCCTTTGGCTCTGGCTCCATTGCTCTAATGGGAGCATGCTGGCTCCTGCTCTCTCCCCCAGCAGCCATTTTCCAAAAGAACGTTTGGCATCATTTCCACTCCAATGTTTTGATACTTGTTTTAGAAAGAAATACAACAGCATCTATTCACACTAATATGTCCGTATGAGGAGTACAATCATCTCAAGTCTCAAACACTTTCATGTCCTTGTTATGAAATAAATAGATTTGTACTGTTCTGCCAAATTCTCTTTTTTTGTCATAGTTACATATTTTACTTTAATTAAATTCATTTTTAACTTATTTTTTAATCATTATTCAAGTACAGTTTCTATCATTTACTCCCATTCCAGCCAAACCACCCATCCCTCACCTTCTCCCTCCCATTTCCAACCCTCCTAGTTTTTGTCCATATGTCCTTTATATTTACTCGTGAAAACCCTTCCCATTCCCCCCTGAAGTTCCCCTGAAATTCCTTCCCCTCTCTCCTCTGGTCACTGACTACCTGCCCTCTATTTCAGTGTTTTGTTGTTTCGGTTCCTGTTAAAGGTGAGGTCATATGGTATTTGCCTTTCAATGTCTGGCTTATTTCACTTACCATAATGCTTTCCAGCTTCATCCATGCTGTTGCAAAGGGTATGAGCTCCTTCTTTCTCTCTGCTGCATAGTATTCCATTGTGTAAATGTACCATGGTTTTTTGACCCATTCATTTACTGATGGGCACCTAGGTTGTTTCCAGCACCTAGCTATTGTAAATTGTGCTTCTATAAACATTGGGGTGCATAGGTTCTTTTAGATTGAGGTTTTAGGGTTCTTAGGATATAGTCCCAGCACTGGAATTGCTGGGTCAAAAGGCAAATCCATTTTTAGTTTTCTGAGGAAGTTCCATACTGTTTTCCACAGTGGTCATACCAGTCTGCAATCCCACCAACAGTGTACTAGGGTCCCTTTTCCTCCCCAACCTCTCCAGCACTTCTTGTTTGTTGTTTTATTTATGATGGCCATTCTGACAGGTGTGAAGTGGTGTGTCATTGTGGTTTTAATTTGCGTCTCTCTGATAGCTAGCAATACTGAGCATCTTTTCCTGGGTCTATGGACCCTCTGTATGTCCTCCTTGGAGAGGTCTCTATTCAAGTCCTCTGCCCAAATTTTAATTGGGTTTCTTGTCTTCTTAGAGTAGAATCCTCTAAGTTCTTCCTATATTGTGGAAATTAAACACTTGTCTGAGGTATCATTGGCAAATATGTTTTCCCATATAGTTTGTTCTCTTTTTATTTTAATACTGTTTCTTTAGCCATGCAGAAGCTTTTTATTTTGATGAGATCCCATTTGTTTATTCTTTCCTTTATGCCCCTTGCTCCAGGGGACGTGTCAGTAAAAAAGTTTCTGCGTGAAATATCTGACATTTTCCTGCCTATGTTCTCCTCTAGGACTTTGATTGTGTCACAGTATATATTTAAGTCTCTTATCCACCTTCAATTTATTTTTGTGTATGGTGTAAGTTGGTGTTTGAGTTTCATTTTTTTGCATGTAGCTGTCCAGTTCTCCCAACACCATTTGTTGAAGAGGCTATTGTGACTCCATTTTATGTTGCTGCCCACTTTGTCAAATATTAATTGATCATAGAGATTTGGGTTTATTCCTGGGCTCTCTGTTCTGTTCCATTGGTCCATGTGCCTATTTTTATGCCAATACCAGGCTGTTTTGATTACAGTGGCCTTGTAATACAGTTTGGTATCAGGTATTGTGATCCCTCCTACTTTACCCTTCTTTCTCAAAAT
>JAPYXV010003934.1:0-11806 GCA_028533065.1 Trachops cirrhosus
CTACAGGGTGGAGGAAAAGTAGGTTTACAGTTGTGAGTGCACAAAATGACATTTATTCTTATTTTTTAATTATTATATTAATTTTCTATATGAACAACCATAAACCTACTTTTGCCCCACCCTGTATATTCAACAAACATGTATCAATTGCTTATATAATCTCACTCGGAATAAGTAAGACAAAAACTACTAGTAAAACTTGTATAATTTTCATGAATGTGATTTTCCATTCTAGCAGTCCCCACCCCTTATCCTCCAGGGATACATTCCAAGACCTTCAGTGGATGCCTGAAATCACAAATGGCATCCAACTCTGTATATACTATGTTTTTACCTATATATGCATATCTATGATAAAGTTTAATTTATAAATTAGGCACAGATGAGATTAAAACAATAATAACAAAATAGAACAATCATAACAATACACTCTAATAAAAGTTATGTGGCCCTGCCCATGTGTCTCAGTTGGCTGGAGCATCATCCTATACACCAGAAGGCTATGGGTTCAATGCCCCATCAGGACACATACATAGGTTGCAGGTTTGATCCCCAGTCAGGGCATGTATGGGAGGCAACCAATTCATATTTCTCTCCCATCAGTGTTTCTCCTCTCCAACCCTCCCTCTGTCTCTTCTCTCCCTCCCTCCCTCCCTCTCTCTCTCTCTCTCTCTCTCTCTCTCTCTCATATACACACTCCCTTCCTCTCTCTCTGTCTAAAACAAATAAACATATCTTTGGGCAAGGATTTAAAAATATATTAAAAATAAAATTATGTAAATGTGGTCTCTCAAAATATCTTATTGTATTGTACTCATCCTTCTCATGATGAAGTGAGATGATAAAATGCCATTAATTTGAGAACTTCCACCATTTAATTTAAAGGAAGAACTTTATGGCCTCTCTCTGGCATATCCAGATTGCCAGAACCCCTACTTTTTCACTTCGGGGACATTATTACATAAAATAAAGGTTATTTTAACATGAGCACAGGAATTCCCGACAGTGGATCTGCTAAGCAAGATGACTACTAAATGATACAAGCTCTGTCTCCTTTCTGGTGATGAAAAGGGCCAATATGAGATTTCATCATGCCATTCAGAATGACACTCAATTTAAAACTTATGAATTGTTTATTTCAGGAATTCCCCATTTAATATTTTTAGACCTTGTTTGACCTCAGGTAATGAATCAGGAAAAGTAAAACCACAGATGGGGGGGACTACTGTATAAACTTTTGTAAAATCCATAACCACTACTTCTTCAGAAGCTCAAAAAAATTGTAAATGTTACTCAGACCAATAGATATCTGTGTAAGGTTCAATGAAAAAATATATAATTTTGTTACAACCGACTCTAAAGTTTTCTGATAAGATTTCAGGAATTACACTATGTTTTTGATAAGATTTCAGGAATTACACTATGTTTTGATAGCTTGCTTGCCCACTTATTTTAAATACCAGATTGTGTAGTTGTAAAGGGCAATAATCATGCCTCACTCAGTGCTGGCCCTTAATAGGAGTTTAATTCATATATTGAATGAACATGTAGAATTGAAATGCATGCAGCAACACAAGGCAATTTTGTGACATATTCCCTCTATTTGACTCGATTATATCTATGATAGGTGAACTGTGATTGAATTTCACATTTCTCAAGAACAGAAAGTACAGTGAAACATTAATCTAGTGTTCATCAATTTGGAGTACAAGATAATTCAGTCTTCGCTTACCTGAAATTTATGTCTGCAGGATTAATAAAGAGTGATATATTAAACAAATTACAGTAGACTTAAAATCATTGACTCTCTCTAATGAGAAATGATGCTTACTGTTTTAAAGAAATTTACAGTAACCAATTGCATGAAAATGGATATCTTAATACAGTTCGCTCATTCATTTAAAAGTAAGATAAACTGAACAGACCTCCAGGTAGAAATCCTTTGTATCTTACATAAATATATGTTGGACTTCTACCCAACAGTAACTAAGTACTGTATGTAATACTAAAGAAAACTATAGAGAATGCTTAGATCTGGTTGTGATTCTGAAGTATGAAGAATTTTAGAACAATGTAAGGCAAAACGATTAGAATGTAGATGAAAAAATACAGCGTGAAAGATAAAAAGTGAGCAAAATCACTATAATAGCCACACTTCCTTCCAAGAAATAAAAATTTAATTTCACTTTCGGAAAAGGAAAAGTTGTTTTACAACTTATGTTTTCCTCAGGTCTTGAATTTAACTTCCCCTCTCCCATCATAATCAATGTGTCTCTTTGCAGGAGAAGCCTCTCCAAGAATTCTTTTTCTTCTAGGTCTCGATTTCACTTCCGGCGAACACAAGGGGGCGCACTCTTGTAGGAAAGCGACCCGGTTTTCCTTTCCTTTAGCGTAGCCTTAAAGAACTACTAGGCTCCCGGGCTACCACACAGAGCTGGGGCAGCTCTCTCTCTCCACCTGCCCACAGAGCCGGCTTTTCCCAACAACCGGCAAACCAACCGGGCTCACTGCTGAGTGGGCCGCGGGCTTTTCCGGGACTCGTGGTCTCTGGGGATTTCTCCCTGCTATTTTTCTAAGGACAGGAGGCAGGGGAGCTGGGCAGTAGCCCAGTCGCCCGCCCAGTGCCCAGCCCCTAGGGCCGGCACTCGGCTTTCTGCCGCCACAGGAAATGGCTCACAGCTCCCACCACAGCGCTTTCTGCTTTAGCTCCTCACTGAGGGCACCCGCCCTTAGCTGCGTGAGCCCAGAAGGTAGGTGGGAAAACTACATGCACCCCTTCCCCTCCCCCAGGACCGCGGCCTCGGGCTCTTCCACTGGCAGACTGCACGTGCCTTTCACGTGGCCTGAGTGTGGACCCGAGTTCGCACCACTCCCAGCTATGTGGAGCTGCGCGCACTGCTGGGGCTTATCTCTACCTAATTCAGTCAATCGCAGCTGCACCGAAGCTTTCCGGAGATACTGAAGCATCAGCCCCCAAGTTTGTGGATTTCTCTGGTATGCGCCACCCCTCTGAGCAAGTTCAATCCTGGATTGACCGTTAAAATGGTTCCTGAGGCTTTCTGGAGAAGGAGCGGCTCATGTTTTGAGGCCGTTGGTGGGGCTGGCAAATCCATTCATTGAGCGTATCTTTTATTGAGCACCTATTATATTGGAGGAACTGAATATATATTGTAGGTGTCAAAAATGGAACACGTGGTTTCCTTCAAGGCTCTCAAAGACTTGTGTTAGAGATGGGTACATAGATACGTAAGAAACGTTCAAGGGGAAGGATGAAATTGCATTAGAAGGACGATATAAAATGCTGTGGACAGCAAAGCTTCATGGAAGCTTCATGGAGACATCCGTGCCTAAAGAGGAGTAAGTACCAGATGTTTTGGAAAATACGGGCAGAAGTGAGGAATACTTTACAGATGAAGGGATCATTAAGAGTAAAGGTGAAAAGCCAGGTGTGTGTAGAGCAAACAGTGTTTTAGTGTGTAGAGCGAAGTGGCAGGAAACAAGATGGGAGAAGTAGCTTGAATTACAAAAGACTTTGAATAGTCTGGTAGTGCACAAATATTTTGGATATGAATTGCATTAGGTTGCACAAATTACAAAGAAACGTACTGTTTTTAGTATGTGTAGAATGCTCATGTAAAAAAACATAACATGGACTGTGTCATGAATAGGATATATTTATCAATAGCAATAATCGTGTCTAATTAATTACACACATTATTTTCTTAGGCTAGTTTTTATTGCCTTGTTTCTAATTAAATTGAGAGATTACCAGCATATCGTGTAGCTTCGATGAGACTCAGTCACTTGGCAGAGATTTGCTTATTGCTATCCACTATTCTATTTGTTTTTATTTGGGGAGACTTAGAAGGGTTTTTAGATCAAGTGCAGTAATTTGGAACTTGTATAAACTGGATGACTTTTCGAACAGGGAAATGGACCACAATGGACAAAATTAAGAGGTAAAATTTGGGAATGAAGGTCAGGAGCACAAATTGATGATTCTGAGTATGGTTTTTATTCTTTTTTCATAAATGATGACAGGAATACCAATATTTGGAACCAGATTTCCAAATCCAGTATTTTGGAGGCCTTGGTAAAGCTTAGAAGATGTTACCTTAAATATCTTTTAGCATATATAAGGATGTTCAGAGTCCAGTGGATATTGTGGTGATCAGAGAAAATATTTTAGCTGTTTCTTAGGGCATGTATATGTCAAATTAAACTCTGCTGTCCAAAGACACTTGAAGCTGAAAGTCAGAATTGTAATTTAATAGAGCCAGGAAGGCCAGGTCACTTTGGAGCATTTTTGAGGTAAACATATGACTGCACTGTGAGAAATGAATTGGAGGGAGCTGAGAGATCAATCAGAAGGCTGATGCACTCATAAAGACAAGAAACATTAATGGTTTGAGGAAAAAGGAAGACATTTCTGATATATTAGGTTGTAGAACATGGTCTAGAAGGATAATCAGGGGAGCAGTGTCACTAAAGTCAGAGAGCAGTGTTTTAAGAACAGAGGAGTGGTCCTTACGGTAAGATGCTGTAGAGAAGTAGAAGGAGAATTTGCAAGCAGCTCTAGGATTTGGCAAATGTGCTGTCATTTTCAACTTTAATAAGAATAGCTAGCTCTGGTGGGGGTTGATTGGAGAAAGTCTTTTTTCTCTTTTTTATTGAATTTATTGGGGTGACCTTGGCTAGTAAAATCATATAGGTTTCTGGTGTACAATTCTATAACATATGATCTGTATAGTGTATTGTGTGTTCACCAGCCCAAGTCTCCCTCCATCACCGTTTTTTTTACAGCTGAGAGCATGAATATATATTAAAAGGCAAAAGTCAGTACAGAAAAAGAGATGGAGAGATTAGAGAGGAGATGGTTGGTAGAGAAGATGCAAAGCTTTGGTATGCAATTAGTGTATTAGGTTGGCTAAAAAGTCTGTTAACATTTTTTCCACATGATGGATCAAGTAGTGCTTAGTTGTCTTTAACTACATTTGAAACAATTTTGTTAGATTGTGTTGTGACAGCTGTCATATCAGTGTGCATTTGGAAAAAAACATCAAAATTGGTAAATTTTTGTGCAGACATTTTAACATTGAAGACTGGAGGAGATACGCAACATTTTTGGTGTATTATGCTCTATTATTTCAAGAAAGGTAAAAACTGAAATGCAAAAAAAAAGATTCATGCAGTGTATGGTGAAGGTGCTGTGACTGATTGAATGTGTCAGAAGTGGCTTGTGAAGTTTCTTGGTACTATTGACATTTTGACCAAATAATTCTTTGCTGTGGGTCTTAAGCTTTGGAAGATGTTTAGCAGCACCCCTGGCCTCTGCTCACTAGCAGCAAATAGCAGGAGATCAGTACATACTCAAAATACCCAAATCAATAAAGTTATTGGTGATAATGAAAAATATGTCTTATTTCATGGGAAAGAAAAACATAAGGGACTTTTTAGCTAACCCAGTATATTTTTAGAACATAGCTCATGGACAGGAAGATATTGGCCGTTAGTGTTGAGAAGTTTATCACAGAATGACCAGAGCTTTCTTATGTGCTAGCAGAGTGCCTAGGATCCAGCTCGCTTATTTATTCATTCATGTGTTAGATCACTCAACTGACCTAATTTTTTTCCGTGCTCATCACTTGTTAGCTGTAGTGATTTCTCAACAGACAGGTACTGAGCTCAGTGGAACTCACTTGCCACTGAGGAACATAGACATCCAACAACTAATTCAATGAGGAAAACAGTTGTACTTGTGATAACTGATGTGAAACAAGAGTGTGGAATGTTAAGAGCATATGTGTTAGATGGAACTGACAAGGTTTAAGGGTTTTAAGGAAGGCATTTTCAAAGACAGAATGTTTAATCTGGTACCTTGAAAGAGCACTATCTTGTCATCAAGTCAGCCATCCCTTCCTCTGGCAGTCTCTAATCCTTAGTTCTCTGTTCACTGTTGGACTCGGGCTCCCCTCTCTTGAGTGCTTGAAATTTATTTTATCAGTGGATTAGTGGGGTGGGAAAATTTTTAGAAACCAAAGCTTTGCAAGGATCTTTCTCCAGCCAGTTATTGCTTGATCAACTGTGTCAAAAGTGGTTTGAGAAGTTTCTTGGTACTATTGACATTTTGGCCAAATAATTCTCTGCTGTGGGTCTTATGCTTTGGAAAATGATTAGCAACACTTACCAACAGCCAATAGCAGGAGATAGCCAACATACTCAAAATATCCAAATCAATAAAGTTATTGGTGATAATGAAAAATGTGCCTTATTTTATGGAAAAAAGTGTCTAAATATGAACTAAGTGGCCATTTAATTTTATTCGTGCTACATTGATTCCCATTAGGGGAAGTAAAGGGTTTGGGGAATGGCAAATCAATAGTCAGCGACAGCCACCACTGGCTTAGCCTCCTACCATCCTTTGAAGGAACCAAAGTCAGCACAGATCTTGTCACTTCTTATTAGGAATTTTAGCCAATGAAAGCCAGCTGTTTTTTCTTTCATTTAAAAATTTAATGCTCTCTGAGTCAGGTGATTGGGGAATAAGCATCCACTCATGTTTCTCTCTGCAGGGAAGGAAAGGTACTATTGCTTCTGGGATTTTGTGTTTATGTAGCACTCAAGTGTTGGCTAAGTGCTTTTACAATCAATTTTATTGTTCAATTTAAAAGATAGCCTAAAGTCACGCCTGCCAACATTTGTTTGGTGTGATTCAGAGGAAAGGATCTTTTGCAAAAATGGGCCTTCTGTGATGTGGAAGAACTCTGATCAATGAAAAGACTAGATATAATGTAAGACAATCTGAACATCATCTGAAGAGAGTTAGCTGTTAATAGAAGATATTAGCCACATGGTACTTTTTTGTTATCTGCCTTTACAATGAAAGAAGGGGAAAACAAAACAAAACTTGTAACAGTAGAAATACAACCCTGCAGGAAGACAACCCCCTTTATGACTTGGTTTGTAACTAGGGCACCCTGGTAGGGCTGTTTTAGGAGTGACAATATGTGTTCTATAATATATATCCTTAAAGCATTAGGTTTTATTTAGAGCAAGTGTTGGCAGACTTTTTCTGTTCAGGGCAAGACAGATAATATCTCAGGCTTTACAGGCATGTTGTCCCTGTAGCAACTGTTCAGCTCTGAAGTTGCAGCACTCGAGCACCATTCAAGTAAGTGAACAGACATGGCTGTGTCAAAAAAACATGGTGTATGGAAGCAAGGCCACTGAGGTTTGGCCTGTGGGCCATAGTTTGCCAACCTCTGATCTATAGCACTTAGGAAATTCCTTTACTGAACGGAGGGTGTTATGGATCGTAGTAACTGATAGTCAGCTGGAAGCTCTGTGAAGCAGAGGTGGACTTGTCTTGAGTTAGCAGGGGTATCCAGTGGAAGTTATTTGATTAAGGTAGGCTAGATGGTTCTATTTTCAGATTTTCAGATCCTATAGTGTGTATTTGGTGATATGACTATACCGGAGTTGAGTGCTTAGATCAGAGAACAAATCCAGGGCAGTGCTCAAGGAAGAAAAAGAGCTAGTCCTATAGTGTTAGTAAAGAACTATAGATCTGTGAATTTCCACCAGTTAAAATACATACAGTATTATATCCTTTGGAAGGGACCTGAGAGAGAATATATTCTAGTCTCTTACCCAGTGCAGGGCTTTTGTTGTTTGCCCTGTTTTATGTGGCTTTGCTAGCCACGTATGTGCTGAACAGCTTCCTTTTGGCCCTCTAGATCTCCTCCCCACCCCTTCATCCTGCAGCCTCACAACAGCCCCTGCTCCCTACACAGTCAAAAGGATGATCCAGTAGGATGAACAGTCACAGCTCCTGTCAGGTGGCTCTCTCCTCACCACGTTTTCTCTCCCAGTTCTGGTAACTGCTCCCTCCTCTTGTCCCTTTTGGCCTAGGCCTTCCCCCAGGTAAAGGATGCCCTTGCTCTATTGCTGTTAATACCAGCCTCTGGGACATTGTTACCCCTTTTGGGTTGCCCACACTTTTAGAAATAGTCAGTTTACTAAACTCTCCTCATGTTACCTAGATTGAGGTACAGTTAGCTTTCCTCCTGGACCATGATGGATACAGTATTCTTACCACTGTTTTCAGACACCTGTCGTTGGTCACTTTTAAGCCCTACAAAGTCAGTGTCTGTGGTTTCTATTTCTTATAATCACAGGATCTCAGGTGAAAGATCACCCACAAGGTGATTCATTTAACTTTTTGTTTAGAGTTTGGGTCCATTCTGGTCCATCCCAATCATATTTCCCTGTACTTGAACACCTACACAACAGAGAACTCACTACTCCTAAAACTCATCTTTAGACACATCTGACTGGTAGAATATGTATACACAACTTGTATCCATTGTCCTTGTCCTGTCCCTTGGGGTTTCATGGAGCAAGTCCAATTTATCTCATTCCTCTGCCCTCAGGCAGGTTTTTGAGTTCCTTTACCATCTCTCTCTGTTTAAAAGTGGGGTGCCTAGAACAGAATCTCTTTTTCCATGTTTGTTTGATCCACTGAATTGGGCATGAGCATGATAACCTTACCTAGAAAGAAGGCTTACTGTCTCCAATGAATGAACATGAGAAAGATCAACAGTTCATCTTTCCTTGCTTTGCAAATGTAAGGGGGAACATGATCCAGCCCCACTCTGTACTCTCCACCTCTGCTGATTTAAGAGTTACATCATATTATGTGTTGTCTTTGATGGTGGCTTAATTTTTTCCTACTATTGGATATATCTATATTTAAAGGTCTTCTATCAAGAAAATAAAGTCACTCACAAATTGCAGGTCTTTAGAGGGCTTTTGGCTATTCCATATTCTTTTGCTTTTCCTCAACTTTCAAAAGTACACTAATCCTTTTATCACTTAAGGATACAGTATTTAAGGTATTTTTCTCAACTTTTTATTTAGGTTTAAAATCCGAATGGCAGATATCAACATACTGATAGATTTTTAGTATCTTGTTCCTTTTCTTTCTGAACATTCACTCTGTGCATATGCCCATTACTATACTTCTTGATTTTGGAAATATAACAAAATAGTGTATTGAATACTATAGTATATTAAATAATATTTTATGGTTGATAATCAAATTGACCTTAAGGAAGTGTTCTAAAATAGGTTCTTAAGTGTACCATTCATTTAAGTCAATTTTTATAATGAAAGTTCATTTTATTTTTAACAGGCCTCCAAAATATCTGTTACATTCTTTAATTTTTCCTTCTGATTTAGTCAGCTCATTCTCCATTTTATTTTTCATTAGGTTGCTTTCACCATAGCAGAACTCTGGAAAATAAATCCTCTTGTATTTAATGTGTGCGTTGGTTTAATCCAGATAAATAGAATAATGAAAACAACCCATTGAAAAGTAATTTTGATTGTTGGAGAGAGAGATGTGACTTTCTTAATCTTTAATATAATTGTTCAGAAATATATTTCACAGACTGCTCCTTTCCCCTTTCTATTGCTTGGTTAAAAAAACAAAACATACTTGTGATTCTTCTCAAATTCTTCAAAATGGGTTTTACAATAGCTGATTTTATATGATCCATTTCTTTTTATCTCTTGGAACAGTGGTAGGGGAAAACTACTTTCTTTCTCTTCTGAACTGTTTGTGTACTTTATCTAGAGCTCTATTATTCATGCATTAGTTTGTATTTTATTTATTTTCTTATTTGTCTGCCTTCTTCTAGAAGCAGTGCTCCTGAGGGAAGGGTTATCCTTATATCTACCACCTAGCACAACCAATAAATGGTGTTACACATTTGTTGGCAGAATACAAGTTTCTCATGTCATTCTGCCTTTCTGTAATAGAGCACAAAACATTCACATAGTGCTCAAGAAGTTGCTTCTTCCTAAAAAGTTATTTCTGTTATAAATATGGCTTCTAGACAACACACTCTTGTAAAGATTGTTGTATTTTTTAATTTAAAAAATCATCCACTATCCAGCATCTATGTATTTATTCAATAATTGCTAAGCTCTATTTCATCTATTTAATGAATAAGTTTTTAAAGTTACATATATCTCCAATAAATTCTCATCAAAATCAGTTTCACAAAATCCACATTGTAATACTTCTAATGTAGCATGCATGCAAGTAACTATAGGGTAACTTTAGGTAGCAGGTGAAGCAACCATTTCTGTGCAAAGACCGCAGTAGGACATTTCATAATAGATTGCTGATGTGAAAATCTTGAGTGGTAAATAATAGACAAACTCCAGTTTTGCAGTATATTCTAAAAATATGATGGCTGTATAAGATTACTGAGAAAGGCACTGATTCAAACTACATGGCAGGAACGTGGGTTCCTTAATTATTAATGTGGAACCCTCTTAACTAGCTTAACCCTCTTTCTAAAACACCACTAGGATCATTCACTCATCCACTCCGAAGATGGCACCTGCTTCCAGCTGTCCACTGCAGTACATTAGGGTCCTCTGACTGACTTTCAAGATCCCAACTTTCCTTTTCTATATTATTTCCCTTTATTCCCTAAAATATCTTATTCTTTAGTGAAGGAGATTCATGTGCTCTCCCACAAATACCCATACCATTTTCTGCTATCTGCTCTTACTTTCTACCCCATATGAAGTACACTTTTGCCCCCTTTGCCTCTGGCTCGTACTCATTTTTCAGATCTTCCAGGCCTGTTCCAGAGGTGCTTTTTCCTTCTTTCACATAAACGTACACATGGCCCTTTTCCTGAGCTCCTAATAGGTTTAAAGTGAGACCCATGTGGAGACACATGCTTTGGAGACAGCTGGCCTGGGATTGAATCATGGCCACATACTAGTCTCAAGTGGACCAAGCACTGCATTGAGTATTTACTCTACGCCTGATAGGGTTCATGGGGGTGACATGCTTTAATTGATTTCATCTCCTCAGTAACTTTATAAGTTTAGTACTATTTTGATTTCCATTTTAGATGGACAGACTGAGACACTGAGACACAGAGAGGTTGAGTAACCTGTTTAAGGTCACAAAGCTAATAAGGAGCTAAGATGCTTGGCTCCTAGACCTGTTCTCCTAGTTCTTGTGCTTTTCTTGTCTCTTTAAGACATATTTAAAATGCTTTTTAATGGGAGTTTTTAGGTTGATTGACACGCAGAGTTACTCTTTCCTGTCTCACTGGGAGTCATTAGGAAAAAAGATCCTTCATCTAACAGTGCTTTCGGTGTTAGTGTGCCTGGATGGATGTGTTTATGTATGCATTTGCATGTATGTGTGTTGCATGTTGCATGTGCATGTGCTTCTGTGGTGAGAAGCTGAGGTGAGCATCACAGTTGGCACAAGACAACCACAGGGCAGTTCAGGGAGGCCACGTCTATCCAGGCTACATTGAATCCTACCCTTAAGCCCAGGATCTGTATTGTAGAAAGAACATGTGCGGAAAGATGGGTATTAAAAAATACTGCAAATAAAGTGCTTCTCAGATAAGGTCAAGTTAAAGGACTTCGTCATCACCAAGCCCTTATTTTATGAAATGTTAAAGGAACTTATCGAAGAAAAAGAAGATAAAAAACGTGTACAGTAAAATGACAGCAAACTCACAGTTATTAACAACCACACCTAAAACAAAAACAAAGACAAACTAAGCAAACAACTAGAACAGGAACAGAACCACAGAAATGGAGATCACATGGAGGGTTAGCAACAGGGGAATGGGAGGAGGAGAGAGGGGAAAAAGGTATGGAGAATAAGTAGCATAGATGGTAAGTAGAAAATAGGGGGAGGGCAAGAATAGTATGGGAAATGTAGAAGCTAAAGAACTTACGACACATGGACAGGAACTAA